>VWZG01009907.1:181584-228187 GCA_013396735.1 Grallaria varia | reverse complement strand
TTTTTTTTGACACCATCCAGTTTTGGCTTAAAAAACAACTCCTTGTATACAAGAAATTTGGGACTCTAGTAGTACTGACTCGGCAGTACTAGCTTAACACCTGACCCATAGTACCTGGGTTTTGACTACATGTTAAGACTGTGCCAAAGAACTTAAAGTATTTTGATCTGAAACTATTGTAGTTGTCCTGGACATTTCTTTTAAACTCAGTGTAGCCAGTCAAGCAGATAAAAGGAGATAACTGGAAGCTTAGTGCTAATGATCTGTTTATGAGTGCACTGTTTTTCATACATCATAACTTATTCAAGCTTCATTCCCTACAGGATACCACAATTCAGAGTTAAAAGTTCTAATGTACATTTGATTAATTTTAGTTTGTTGCTTGGAGAAAAAGCTGTCAAACTGCCATTAAGCTAAGATCCTCTTTATTTTAAAGTAGAAAAAACAACACATAATATGAGTATCAGGCAAAACTTATACTGCAATAGAGAGTGATGTAAGCAAAACACCCTAGAGTACAGGTAATTATGATGGGACAAAATAACAAATACAGATGAATCCTATCTTTCAGAAAAAGATTTGTTTATATAGACAATAAAAAAGAACCCAGAGCAAAAATAATGAAAACAATTCATTTTCTTAGCAAATTCCTGAAGGCTTTACACATTAATTTAGAGTTCTGCAGATGGCTCTCCAGTGCTTTGGTGTTTCACCGACAGTCACACTTTTGCAGAGCCCAAGAAAGTTGAGTGTTCAGGAAGGGCTAGGACAGTTCTCACATAAAAGAATGATAGAATAATGTGACAGCAATGTAAATATTAAAGAGAGACAGGACACCTAGGATTTCAGTTGTTTCACTCTTTAAGACAAATTTTTTTCCACATTTTAGTCTACCTTTACTGGACAAGTATTGCTCTTTGTGCTTCCAGTTGCAGGGAATGAGGAGGAAAGAAACGGGAAAGTTCATCAGGTTGATAACCTGGCTACAAGCCTGGTGTTACCAGCAGAATTCTGGAGGCTTTGATCACGAGTTACTGTACATGTTGCCAGGCCTGCTGGTGACAGACAGGGCACACCTATTTTGAAAGTGGAAAAGGATCTTTGTGCAGGAGTCATCAGGGCTCATTGAGAGAGCTCTAAACTCAATTGGAATGGGGAAAGGGGTAAAACCAGGCTCTCTAGGGATAAGCCTGGGAGAAGCATGACAACCATTTAGGGACTGTGTGCAAGCAAGGTCCTTCAGTCTGCCGTCTCATTGGAGGTATGGGATAAAGATCCAAGAAGGCAGCAAAGACATGAGGGTAATTGTTCTGTTAGAAACCAGCAGAACCTAGAACTCTTATTCAGGAATTAGGGCTTCTCCTCCCAAAAAAGTGGCAGGATCAGCAGCCTGACTGAAGTGCATTTACATCAATGTGCAGAGCATGGGCAACAAACAGGTGGAGCTAGCCATTGTGCACTAGGAGAATGTTGCCATCACGGAAATATGGTGGGGTCACTTGCACAACTGGAATGCTGTAGTGGATGACAATAAATTCTTCAGCAGAGATAGGCAAGGAAGGAGGGGTGGTGAAGTAGTCCTGTATGTTGTGGCATGTTTTGACTGTCTAGTGGTTAACGATGGGATGGTGCTGTTGAGTATTTAAGGCTAAGAATCAGGCGGAAGGCCAGCAAGGCAAGCAGTAACCTGTTATAGACCACTAAACCAGGATGAAGAGGCAGATAAAATATTCTATAACATCTGGGAGAAATTTCAGAATCACTAGCACTTGTTCTCATGGAGGACTTCAGTTTGCCAGATGTCTGCTGGTAATAGATTATAGTGAAGAGGAAGCAGTCTAGGAGGGCTTTGCTGGAACTCCAGGAAAAAAAAGGGAAGTTATGATCTTTGGAAGATGCCATGACTTTACACAGGGAGAAAATTAGAAGAGCCAAAGCCCAACTAGAATTTGGTCTGGCTACTGATGTAAAAGACACTAAAAAACAGGGCTAGGAGAATCCGCCTCCCTTATTTGTATTTGATGTGAGGGAAAACATAGCAACAGAGGATGAGGAAAAGACTGAGCTACTTAGTGCCTTCTTTTCTTGTCAGCTCTAGTAAGTCTCTCCTTGGTAAGTGGCTAGTAAAATCTCACAAGACTGAGAAACTACAATCACCAGGTAGAACAAGATAGAGAGGAAGGGTTCTGGGTCACTGCATCAACTCTTTTTCACAGGAACAATCTCATATAATCAGTATCAGAAATGTAAGCAGTTTGAAGGTATTCTAATGATAACCTCTTGAAGTTCAATTTCCTCCTAACCAGTCTCATAATTTGGTTTCATCCTTCTTCAGTGCTTTCCCAGGCAGAGACTGAGATTTTGCTGTGTGGATTTCTGAGTAAATATACAACAACAGCACTAGATTTAGTATCATTAAATGTATATCAGTTGTGATCAAAGAGAAATTTCAAATGGTTCCCTGCATACTCATCTGTTGAGGCAATTCATGAGCAGGAAAACTCTTACTTACAATACTTAATTTTGTTTTAAACAAAAAATTCTGTTTTTTCTTTTAAATTAAACGAAAATTACAAGTGTCCATCTTACAAAGGTACTGCTATTACGGCAGAGGATTTGTATGATTTTTCTAAGTTCTTCTTGGTGTGACTGTGTCAGGCTTTTAATTTAATTGATTTCCAACCAGCAAATTGCCAATGAATAATCCAGCTAATTACAATGTTTTCATCTCTTTGTCACTTGATCCAGTGCTATTCTGTAATTGCCTACTTTGATTTAGTTACAGTGGCTTCATCCCAGATTCAAAAGAGGGATGGTGCCACTACAGTAAAACTGATCTGAAACACTGAGCTGACATGAAGCTTTAGTAGGTTCCAGCCTGTGACATATCAGTACTTTTCTTTCCTTGATACTTCAAAATTTCTACACAGCGATTTTACTAGAGGCAATTTATGAAGTAAAATGTCGCTATATTTAACCTTCCTAGAAAGAATTAAATTATAATTGATATTATAATTTTTTTTAGTAAAGCAATCAGAAACCTAGTTGAATAAAGAACCAACACAACAATATACTCTATTGGGTGGAACATGCTATGAAACTACTTTAAATGGATTGATGGAAAGGGAGTTGTCAGAAGAAGGCTTGAAAATCTCTTTAGTCCTGACTTATAACAGTCTGCAAAAATCTTTAAGCGTCCTGAAAGTGTCATTATCTTCACTTTTGACTGAAGTTAAGCATATAATTATTTTACTGAACTATTCCTTTTGAGTTTTTATTATAATCCTCTTACACACAGACGCACACATTTATTGTTTGTATTTAGTCATTTAAGTGCCCATGTGTTTTATTTATACAAAACATACAGTATACTGAAAATTCTCCAAACAAAAACCTATGTTTCAATAATTTGCTATTATTGCATATGAACAACAATATATTTTCTCTGTAGGTGTAGCTGGGAAAACTTCCATTTTGCTACTTTGGGGCCATAACTGTACTAAACACAAAGTTTTGGAGGAATAGAGTGGTCCCAGAGGGCATGATCAAAACTCTTTTCTACACAAAGGAAAACATGTGCTTAACCTTTTTCATGAGAAACTTCAAGAAAGCAATTTAGCCTGGACAGTGAACTTTTTAATAGGTGTTATGCCATTTTCTATAGGTGTATTGAATCTCAAGTTATCTCTTTGGTCTCATAGATTAAAGAAAACATAATATATCCAGTTATACACTGACCTTCACTATTGTCTGAAGGACTGGACAATGTTTTGGGCCTGAACAGAAGGTGGAATTACTGGGATATTAGATATTTGTAGTGTTGTAATGAATGGAGTCCATAACCACCTTTTTTTTTCCCCCCAGCACAAACTTTAGAAAAGTGTCAAGTTTTTTTATTTTAAGGATAACATAAAATATGGTAACTGTAAGTCTTGATTTGGTGCACTTCTCTTTGTTGATCCTAGAATAATGTTCCAGACTTTGGAGTTCTAGCAAAAACACAAGACTTTCTTTTAAACTAACTTTAATCATAGGAGACTTTATTTTTTTCCTGCTTAAAATTTTGATGTTTTATAAATATGTTTAGGAAAGCTTTTGTAATAGGATTCTGAGGATGGTGAAAAAATATTGCCCTATGGGAAGGAAGCACAAAGAAAGATACTAGATTTGAAGATGAGTCTACTGCAGATCAGCAATTAATTACTTCTGTACTTACCAAAGAATAGGTATGCAGTGATTTGTATGTACAGTCTCTCTTCCTGCTGCTGGAGTTTGTTTAAGGAAAGGAATGATGTTCACCCTCTTAAATTATTCAATCGTATTTTTGGCAACTTCATCTGAAACATTTGTAAGAAAGTAAATAACAAATTGTCTCTTCAGAGCAAAGGGCAAACATATTTCCAGAAGAGATGACATTTCTTTGCACAGAAGTCATCCTGTTAACTAAACCATAAGCTGTGTCCCAGCATTCTTTTATTTGTAGAAAATGATTGAATAGTGTCAAGCAGATTTCAAGAATATTAGTATTTGATTAATAAAATAATCCAAAACTACCTTTTGTTTTGACATGTTGGAGAAAAGTAGAGAAATTAAATCACAAATTTTTAATTTCTTCCATGTTCTTTATGAATTTTGAGTACCTGGAGTCTAGGAGTGCTGGCGCAGTTAATAAAGGACATGAGCCCAAACAGTGAGACAGTAAGCCCGATAGAAAGGAAAATGAAGCTGCTGCAGAGATGAATTTTCAGCATAGGCTCTCCTCTCACATTCTACATTTCATTCCACTTAGGTTGAAAAATAGTTTATCTGCTTTGGTAGGCAATGAAAAGATGTCAAAACCATTTGCAGGAAACATGTAGTGACTTTTTTCTGTTCAAGGTCCAGGAAATTTACTTCATCAAGTAATAGAAAAGATGACTTTGCGCTCTAAACCAGCTTCACAGCACTTGGCTTGCCTGAATGGTAGAAGCAGTGCAAGATATTCTCTTCACCCTACTCCACAAAAAATAAGTCCTCAAAAGTGAATTTCATAGAGATGCTACTCAGCTAATTCAGATCAAGTTTTCTTTCTTGGAAAATAACCGCTGAAATTCCTCGTTTGCCACCTATTTGCAACAGTATATAAAAGTGATGCATAACTGCTGAGGGCACAGAAAGTTATCTTGCGTAGTCCTTTTCATTGCAGATTTCTATTAAGCGACCTAAGAAATCCTGGGATGAATCAGTGCTCTTTAACTAATGCGCTATAGGCTGTCCCTGGATTAACTTGTTTGAGGAAGAACACAGATATTTTTTATTTAAATGCACAGTTTGGACTGAAAAACATCTAGTTAAAGGGAACTTCAAAAGTCCTTGATTGAGTGATGCTTGGTCTGATTACTCTCCCAGTTAGAAGTATATATCCTATTCTTTGATATGTTATCTTTAGATTATTTTTTTTCCATTGTAACTACTAGGATTTTAGACATTTGTCATTCTGACGAAAGAGTCCTCTCTTATAAATTTCCTGGTTTTCATGCAGCTACTAATATAACTTTTGGTCTTCTTTTTATCATGCTAAACACCTTTGGAGAGAACTACTATTAGGTTTATTTCACAATACTTCAATTATTCCATACTTCTTCCCAGTATCCTTCAATTTATCAACATTATTTAGGAACTGTAGGCCCAGAACAAATTGCATCACTAGGCAATTCATCTACATTGCTACCAAGAGCAAAGGGAATATGGACTTTCTGATCCAATATAAGATCATATTTATACAGCAGAGGAATGCATTGCTTCTTTGGAAGTAGGAGCTAATGTTCATTATTCACCTCTAATACTTTTCAAGATTTTTCCATTTTTTATAATCTTTGTGGCATCTATAAACAACATTAAATATGACTTTTTGTTTTCTCCCAAAGCACTAACAAAAATGTTGCACAGAATAGAGCCAAGAACTCATCCCTGAGGAACGCAGCAGGATAGTCACTCTCAAAGAAAAGTCCCATTTACACTTGCATCTTAAAACTTCTCTGTGAATCAAATTGTAATCTAGTTAATGTCTCCAATGCTCATTTACTGCTGGCTGAGCCTCTTTTTTGATAACCCATAAACTCAGAAAAACTCAGAAATTACTTCAGCAATGAACAGTTCTATCAATATTACATTCTTATACTCTTTTTAAGGTTCACAGAAGCCTCCTATAAAAGGGATACTTTTGGGTTATCTTAAAAATAACTATGGTTGTTGGAAACTGCTATTAAAACAGTATATTCATTTTAAAAAAATAGTTTGTCAAGGTCTATTTTCTAGACAAGTATGATGAACAGTGGTAGTTCTGTTATTTATGACACTCTGTACTAGCAAATGACAGTCCTTTGAATACTTAACTCTTGCCATTTACTTATCTGAACTCCTAGCAAACAATAGCCAAACAATAGGTCTCAGAATTTACCACTTTGTCCTAATGCTTACGGAAGTTCAACAAAATTGACAGAATAATCTCACATGTACTTTAAAATTCTATGAACTAAACAATATAGATCCACGAATAAACTTTAGGCATTTCTCTTCAATAATGTGCTGCTTACTGTTCAAATGGAAACTATTGTAATTTGAAAGCATTATTGTATTATGTAAAGATTTTATTGTTTACCAAAACCCACAATACTTATTGGAAGAAAATAATCACTGGACAATTTCTCTTGGTTATTTTTATAGTTCTACTACCTTAATCTGTAAAACTTAGCACCATTCACACCTGAAGTCATGGCCTGTTGCTGAATCTCTGGAGGGCAAAGAGTTTCTGGTGATGATGATACATGTGCAGAATTGTTTTGAGAAAGCAAAACCAAACACTTTCTTCCAGCAATGTAATTGTCTTCTCTTATTGTTACCAATAGCTTGATACACCTCTAAGGCCCCTGTTTAGAGATGATTTTCCTGTGATGGTATCATCATGGTCCTGTCACCAGCAGTGGAGCTTTTCCTGGAAATTCCCTGAGGCCTCCCTAGAAGATCATGCTCCTACTTGTACTTGGGAGTTTATTGACTAGCTTGACTTTAAGTAGCCTGAACAGAACATCAGTGCAGGAGCTGAAGGCTGTTAATAGGAAGGGGATGTATACAGGGTATCTGAGTGGCCTGTGCTGAGGGAATGAAGTTATTAGGTTGGGATGATTTCATTGAGACAGTCCTCAGGGACATTCCAAGGGCATGGGGACTGTAAAGCCCAGTTGTAATTAGCAGCCTAAAATCCATCCTTCTTTGTACATCTTTATCCATTGCATTTGGCTCACCTATGTTTACCTTCCTTAATCCAGTGTTATTATCAGATTGCTGGTAATGGCCATTTCACATCCAATTTCCAATAGTGAAGGACAGGATTTTCCAGAAGTAGTTTTAGTCAGAACAAGGATTTTGTACCCAGATTAGCTGTATGTTATTGACAGATATAACTTTATCCCTAAGAGGCTAAGATGAGACACACTATCCATTTCTGGGCTTCACAGTGATTGAATGCAGACCCATTTAGGCCAAGGCATTTAGTTGTATTTAGTGTACACTCTTCAAGGGCAGCTGAAATACCTTGCACTCTTAATTCTATTGAGTATATGGTTTATGGTTTAATTTCTTTAATGCAGTACTATCCTTCTGTCACAGAAAGGCAAATATTTTTCAGAATGAATTTATGTAGGGGTTCAGTCTACCTCAGTCATTTCATTTTGAAGTGACCTTGTTTATGCTGGATGAGAAAAAACTCTTATTATGTGTTTGTTAAACTGCAGCTGCGTGCACAGCATAATAGGAGTCTGGACCTCTGCCTCCAAAGATTAATATTGTTTTGATTTGAAGTCAGTGAAAATCTTCAAATGCTGTACATATTATATTAAATTCTGCATAAAATTTGGCCTGTTGCAAAAAGGAGACTCTTCTCACAGAAAACATGCTGATTTTTCCCATACCCATGTCTCAGAAACCTAAATATTGGAGAAATTAACTTACAGCTTAGAAAGCAATGCCTGAGTGACACTTAAAATATTATATTTAAATAAATCCCACAAAGAGCAATAAAACTGTTTCAAGGGCACTGCTGAGTTGTTTGAGCATCAGATGTGAATGTGATTAATGCTTTCTGAAATAACTTTATTAAATGTACACAATTAAGGACACGTATTTTTGGCTTTTGTCTTTAATTTTTGTCAGTGTAAGTGAGTCTTTTATTTCAAATTTCTGTTTCTGACCTACTGGACATATTTCATGATACCATTTAGTATGACTGGTGTGGTCACTGCAGCAGTTTGATTTTAGTGAGTTTTAAACAGTCATTGCCCATTCTGAAGGTGAGCTCTAAGGGTTATGATTCAGAGTTATCAAATTGATTCTGTATTAAATCATGAAAGGAAAACAAGTCATGGCCTCAAACCATGACATTTAGATGGAGGTTTCAGAAATTCCAGGACTGGAGTTTGGCAGTGTGATGCGGAGTTTTAATTTTGTCTGGTTTAACAAAAAGGTCACTTTGTAAAATTTAAATCTGAATTCACAGTCCTGTTTCAAGTAATTCACAGCTTTTAGGAGGTTATTCAGATTCAAGGGCTTAGGAAAAAATTGGGGATTGAAATATATTCTTACTTTCAGTTCTCAAATAATTTTACAGCCCAGGGACATTTGGGGAGGGCATAAATAAAAAAAGATTTTAATTGTGGTAAAGTCAAAACTGCAGTTGTTCACATGGAGTATTTGAAAGAGAGGAAGGAGAATAACTTCTGCAAGTGAGAGGCAAATATCAGCATGAATTACATTGGTTCAAATCCAGTGATTTTTGAGAAAGAAACAAATAGATATAAAATTACACAAATTAACTACAAACTATTTCTTAAATTAAATCTTTCTTCTCAACTTTGTTTTTAGATCCCTTCATCTAGTAAATTGTGTTCTTGTTTTGTTGTGAAAGAGTCAGTGTCGTTATTCAAAAACATTATGATCTGTATTTATAACCTCATAAAGACAAACTAACTATATATTAATACTGTTACTGATTGTATTTCTGTAAACTGAGTTTATAGAGGAATTAATCCTATTGAGTGCAACACTGTAGTCAGATGGCATTGCTGACTTTGCCACTGATCAAAAGAGCAAAGAGAATTTCTAATATATGCCTTGCAGTCCTCTTTTAGCTGTCTGATGGTACTTGGCTTCTGGTATTTATCAGTTCTTCAAACAGCCTTTGTTGCTCACCCATCTGATCACCTTACCTTACTGATTTTGAAGAGCTAATAATGTTTGTAAGATCCTAAAAGTCTTTATTTCTGAAAAACAAAAAAGATTATTTTTTGAACGGACACATTGATGATCTAGTTTGCATTTAGTTTGCATATTATTTGATTGACTCTTTCCTGACCAACCTAGTCATTAAATTACATTGTATGTTACATCTGAAGCTTTTTTCTGTATTGACCTTACTGAAATTTTGGGCACTGGACTCCAGAGCCTCAGATGCTATAACAGTATTCTTTCCATAGTGTTGATAAAGAAGTCAGCTAGCTCATCATGAGGCATCAGTCAATCCCTAATGCCTATAATTAAAATTTTCTGTTCCTGGTGCCAGAAGTTATGTGCAAAGCTAGTCATCACTTCTTTTTGCTAGCTGTGGTGTCTGACACATTGGTAGCAACAAGCTATGAATGTACACAGACTGAGGTAAAATGGCTGTACTAAAGGACATTTAGCCCTCTGGAGCATTAGGCTTCAAGAGAGGACTTCCAGGCAATACATGAAATATTCATTGGTACATGAGTTGTCATTTTTCTATGTCCCTTTATATATTGCTGTACCAAGGCACTGACTATACTGCTCCATATTTTAATTCTTTATATTTTGTCTAATATAATCACTATATTTTGAGTTAAGATATTTTCTTACCTAGCTCTTTCCTTTGAGAAGTTGATTCGTGGAGATTAGAAACTCATTAAGCATTCACACTCCATGATGATGGGTGTAGCCTACCCAATCGAACAGACAGTTTATTGGAAATGTGTGTAAGGTGCGACATAAAACATATTTAATAGCAACTGAGTGTCAATATTTCATAGCAGAAATCAAGTACCAAGTCTGAATGCTTCCCTCCAAAGAACTGACTGCATTTTTCAAATTAATGTCTCTTTAGCAGAACATAAACAATTTAAAAATAAAATCAACTTAATGCAGTCCTCTCATGTACTTCTCGGTTTACATATCTATGCAAATTTACCCTGCAACTAAATCAGATTACTGATTTCACAAAACAAAAGATGCATATATTTAGGAACTTGGCATACTAATATTATCAGATTTCAAATTATCTCCTAAGCTGAAAAAGTAAACCTGATTGGTTGGGTTTTTTCCTTTTGCAACATGAAATAAAAAAAAACAAAAAAACATTTTCTAACTCGGTCTTACAAAGAACACAGAAAAGTTCATATCCGAGTCAAATTATAGTTCTTCTAAACTATTTTCTTTTTTTACTGCATAGAGATAATATTCACACTTTTAAATTAATAGGCATTGTAAATATATATTATCCCTTTAATGTAATGTAATGGATATATATATGTTTATACAAACATATAAATCTGTATCTGTAAATCTTTAATTGCATCCTTGCATATCAGAGTAATCTGAAATTATACTGAAAATCTCAATGTGATTTCTGTTAAGAAAATACATTTCAGTTAATTCTGTTTACTACACGTACGCTCATAGCTGTTTTGGAACAAGCTAAACAAGTACCTAATAAAATATCATCTAAAACATAACCAACTTATAGTGATATTGTAATTTAGATAATTTGTGAGGGACAATTACTCTGTTACCAATTTACCCAATAAAAATATATAAAAGGTTTAGCTTTATATATGCTGTATAGAAAAGGAATAGGTATCATTAATAACAACATTAATAACTGTATTATCATTGTTGATATAGCCAGCCATTCTTCAACGTTGGGTTGCCTAGCCCTTAACGCACAAAATGTTTTAAAATGCTACTTCTTTCTCCCCTCAATGTATGCCCAATGTATTTCCGTATTCATAATAATCTTAGCCTTCAAAAGCCATGCCTCTGAAACACCCCAGGCAGCTTCTTTACATGTTCTGTTTCAGTGTCCTGGTGCTCAGAATATGAAGAGCCTGCTGTGCAGGGATATCAGAGTGGTGACTTAATTGTTCTGTGATATGTCCAAACTGGTATCATCAGTGGTATGAGAGTGCTATGCACAGGAAACCAGACTTCCCTTTACCACCTCAGGCAAAAGGATTACATTTCCTAAATATAAATGACAAATCTTTCTATAGCATTATTTTGGAACTGTCAATCCGGCCAAATCTTTAGGTCAGAATTTTCCAAGAACATGCGCATGGTTTAGCTCAAGATTTTTAAGCTACTGTGTTGTTCTGTTTCTGGATTTGTACATGCAATCTCTATTAGGTTGAGTGAATTTTTTATATATTGTTCTGATCGGTTGTACCTGAAGGTGTTAATGCGAGCTATTGCTTGTGTGCAAAAAAGATTGTCTGAGAACTTTTCAGAATTGATGCTGAATAAGTGGATTCCTTTTCATTTCAGTCTGATATAATATGACTGTGATTTTTTTTGTCAACACGGGGGTTTCCAATTCTTTTATTTATTGTGAGTATATTTTAACTGCTGCATAAACTTGTTATCTCATGGGTCATTGGAAATACACTTTGGTTTCAGCATGCATGAAAGCAATACAATTTTACAAGAAATGCCTGTAAATTAACACTCCTATACACCTGAAAATCCTGCTGTTCTAAGCAGGATCGTTGCAGAATTTAATTCCATATAAGGTCCATTTCTTAGGAAAACATTTTTTAAAGAGCCACTTCACCCAAAAATAAAATGAGTTACAAGTTTGATGTTTGGTTTGGTTTGGTTTTTGACCTGTTTTTATGCCAACTTAATTTTTTCATACATAAAATCAATACAAGATCAAATCTTGATAATACCAGTCACTGTGTACTACAGAACACTGAAAATTCCTATGGAAATGGGACATAATTAGAGCAGACATTTTCTTTTTTCAACTTTTTCCAAGTCTGTGTAAATCAAGAAAGAACAAAAACTGCACATATACTACATCAGAGATTTTGCATCCCTTTCCTAAATCTCTTCAGATTCAAAAGCTCTCTCTGAACAGCTTAAGCCTGACTGCTGTGGCTGCTGCACATCTTTCCGTGTGAGGGGGCAGCAATGATAAATCACTCCTTGCAAAGAGAGACATGCTCAGACAATGAACACAGTGAGAGTCCAAACAGTGATCAAAAGGCGGCATGGCTCAGTATCATACTGCTCAGCAATTCCAGGCTGCGTTGAGCACTTAGAAATGGTAATGAGAGGCACAGAGAGTGCCAAAGCATCTTTACTCACCCACCACAGCATAATAAGCTCCTGGTCACCTAGAACTACATAGTCCTATCATGGAATACTTAAACATTAGATCTTGGTAGTCCTATAAAAAGACTATATCCTATTAAAAGAGGAAAAATACTCAACAATGAACAGGAGAAATGTGATATCACTGACCACAGCTGAAACCAGCTTGACATTGTGAAATATGATAGCCTCTTCTCTGGCAGACCTCTGAAGCTAGCTACACTAGCCAGATTGTCTACTTTACGGAGCCAACTAGAATAGCACCTAGAATTTTTAATAAAATAATCTGAAATTGAAGGATTGCATTAATTGTATTAGATGAGTTAACAAGTCAGTTAGATACTGGTTTATGGGTCTTTTGAAGAAATACTTCTAAATGGTGCTCTAGTATGGATGAAGAGCTGCGAATACTGCCAAACATTTCAAGAAACAAACATAATGAGGTTAGTCTCTTTTGCTAAAATTTTCTGCTACTTCTACCACTGGCCTCATGCTCCTTTTGATAACAACAAGGGTGCTCATATGTCCAAAACTCTAGGAGGTACTCTCATCCCTTCAGTACCAAGCAGATTAATAGAAGTGTACATCAGACTGCAGGTGTTAGCAAGTCATCCACAATACATCCTCACTTGCAGAACTATTTTATCTGTAAGAATGAATGAATACAACTTTGAAGATATTCATGCCACTGGTGAAACAGAGATTAGATATGTAGGTTAGCTGATGAGTTTTCCCTGACACCCTTCAAAGTTAATGGAAAGTTTTTACCTCTTCTAGAGGGTCACCTTAGGGATCTTCTGTGTTAGACTTTTCCTTTGAATTTTCTTCCAGATGAGCATATTCCCCTGCAGTGACTAACCAGAATAGGCAGAAGACTAAAGGGCTGATTTAGCCTCCTGAAGATTTTTGCCAAGACCATTTTGGGTTGATGAGGTCTGAGGACAGATCTGGGCTGTATTTCACAAGAAGTGTCTTTAGCTACTTCACAAAAGGAGACTTTTTAGACTTGTTTTGTATGATGTAACACTAAAACTTTATCATATGGCAAGAGCATGGTTTTACATGTTAGAAAGACTAAATTCAAATACTTGCTCAGAAACATTTTTGACATTTCTGCTAACTTTCCCGAATAAGGAAAGAAATTAAATACTTCACACTTTACTTTTTAATGTATTTCAATAGACCCTGTGATAATAATTGTCCCATGTTACATGGTTGTTTTCAGTGACAGACAAGAGCCATTTTCATTGCTGTATCATTATTAGCAACTTGCAAATTGCTACTACACATTAGATCACTGTAATACTTACAGATTTTATGGCTGTAAAAATATTCCATGAAAATCCAAGTCAGCACCAAGTGTTCTCCAAGATATTTTTTCTGTTTCATTATTCCAACAGATAAGCGGAACAAAGTTCACCTTCTCTTAAGGCCTTCTGAAAATTCAAAAGCAAAAATTATCCTTTTCTGATTTTGCTTCCTATGCTGTCACTTTCAGAATGAAAAATTTGAAGGCCTTAAGTGTTTGTGATACAGTGCTAAGACTAATGGCTCCAAAGTCCTTTCATTATTGATGTGAATCATCACTGAGGAAGACACATCAGCTTTAAAGAAAGGTGAGCAACAGGAGAATATGTTTCTCTTAGCAGCAAAATATGCAAACCTGTCCCTTGTGAAAAATGTAGTGTCAAGGAGATGTCCAAACACCTGGGAATTTTGACTCGGCCATAGAATTATTAGCAAGTACAAGGACAATATAATACTCTCTTTTTTTCATTTTCTATAGGTGAGAATTTTTTGTTCAAACTGTTTTGAGGCAGCTGAGATGTGCCACTTTGTTTTTCATTCTTGACTGGAAGGGGTTTGTTTTGATCACTTCTCACTCCAATATATAGTTCCTTTTTGCATTCACAGTGTTGTTTTATTATATGAACAACTGCAAGACAGATCTTGAGTCACTGATCTGGCTTACTTAGAGGATTTCCTTTGAAAACTTAATTGCTGACTTGTGACACAGAAAAGAGAGTTTTCATATCTAAAACTAACTATATGTTACAGATTCTGATAATTCAAAATGTACATTTATTGTTTTAATAAACTGAAACTCATAACTTTTTAAACAACCATTAACTTATCCCACACTAGTTTGTTTAATACTATGTAGAAACAACCCTTTTCCTTAGAGTTCTGCATATTTTCCCAAAGGCAAAAATGTAGTCATGTTATTTGTGCCTTCTTACGCATCCTATAAATAAAACATGGACTCTCATTATAAAAGGGAAGAGGCAAGTTTTCATTAGTTATAAGGTTTTGATGAATGTGAAACAATCTTTAGTTCATTTTATAAAAAGATATGCAGGGAAATTCAAGGAATCACAGAAAGAGTGGTATTTTTATTAAACATTTCAATCTTACTAAGTTTATGAACTACAGAATTTAAATAATATTCCCTAGTTACTCATAACTGAGACAGCACCTGCTTTGTGTGACTTCAACTAAAGCAGCAATTTGATACACGTTCTAGAAGACAGATAGTTCCTGACCTAGTGAAATCCAGTCCAAGTGTGTGTCCCTCTTAATGTTTCAACACAAGGTTTTATGAAAATTTTTTTGCGCCTTTAGTTGCCCATTTTCTACACAACAAGAAACTTTCTTTTGTTGGATTTTTAATTCACTTCATGGCTTTTAAAGATTGTTAAAATTGTATAATTCACTCTTTAAGTTTTTTTTTTTTTTTTTTTTTTCTCCCAGAGAAAGGACCACGAGACATGTAGAAATAAATTGTCCTGGCATCATGACAACGTGATTTCCAACTTGAAGTTG
Organism: Grallaria varia; assembly: GCA_013396735.1. Lineage (NCBI taxonomy): Eukaryota > Metazoa > Chordata > Aves > Passeriformes > Formicariidae > Grallaria > Grallaria varia. The sequence goes on along the minus strand of VWZG01009907.1, from coordinate 212,944 downwards.
TGACTCTAACACTTATTTCTTCAAAGAGTCTTATTGGATTCATATCATTGAAACACTGTCTACAGAAGTATATTTGTTTTGATACAGATTGATGATAGTGCTGAGGAGAACTGAGGAGAACATGCCAAGCTAATTCTGTGGTTTAACACACAGGCTATATGTAAGACCATGTAAGACCATTCTTAACTTTAAACACGGTATTTGAGCACTCCCAATAAATGTAATGATTGCCTGTATGAAAATAAGAATTACTATGTTTTAAGAAACACATTTCACCAGTATATTAATTCTGTGTTAGTGTTTAAAAAATCTGCAAATGGATGTGAGAATAGTTTCAGTTTTTAGTGTAACCTTTTTAGACAGTTTATTTTGCTCATTAGCTGAAAAGACATGCATGAACTGGTCATCTAGGAGCAAGAGCTAGGCAATCTCTAATCAGTGCTGCCAAATTCAGTGATAACTGCACCCTGATCTGTAAATGTTGATACTTGTAGTGGAACTGTTAAATCTCAGTCAAGTGCCTGCTTTGCACACATTTAGTAAGCAGGAGCATTTGCTGATTATGTACTATTGTATATTCATTGGGGTTGTTTTTCCATTACTTACAACTTTACATAGGTAGCTTAATAAACTGAGACAAAAGCTTAAGCAGATACATAATAATGGACCAATGGAGGAAAAACCAAATCATAAGAGAACATTGTCTTTCTGTTTTCATAGCAGCAAAATCACTCATCTGCTTGGAGCTCTGTTAAATCTTTGACATAATCCCACACAACATCCTTGTCTCTAAATTGGACAGAGATGAGTTTGATGGATGGACTGTGAGATGAATAAGGAATTGGCTGAATGGCAACAACTAAAGCATTGCAATCAATGACTCAATGTCCAAATAAAGACCAATAACAGTGATGTTCCTCAGGGTTCTGTAGTGACCAGTGCTGGTCACTATCTTTATTAATGATGTAGACAGTGGGATTGAGAAGACTGTAGATAACATCAGGCTGAGTGGTGCAGCTGGGGGAAGAGATGCCACTCAGAGGGACCTTGATAGGCCTGAGGAATTGGACAATGTGAACATCAAGAAATTCAACACAGCCCAATGCCAGACCACTTTAAGAATGAATAAAAGATCATGAAACTGGTTTACTGTATGTGATAACTCAATTCACCAGTTCCCTTTATAAGATAAAAAAATAAAGAATAAAAAAAAGGCAAAATATCTAAACTGCAACATATAATTAACTTTTATTTGGTGACTAAGTAAATTCAAAACCCCCCAACAATTGATAGGTCTATTTATAGACCCATTCATAGGTCAATTTATAACTAATAACTCATAAGTGCTTGTGCTGAATTCACAACAGAGTCTTTTCAGATAAAGCTACCTGCTTCCATAAAGATATGCATATGGATAGATGTAAATTGTATATGTAGTACAGTATAAAACCCAGTATCATTTAAGAAAGTATCACTGAGTGTATATATGCAAGAATCTGAAGCAGGAAAATTAACACTCCATTACAGCTGTGGCAAGAAATTTCAGGCACGAGATTTCAAAGTTAACTTAAGCATAAATATTCATGTATAGTAACAGGAATGTTTGAGTGCAGATAAGTAAATATGTACATTCAAATGTATAGTCCATCACCCCCTGATACTGCTTAGGAAAAATTCTATAACCAGTTGTCAAGAAGTTATTGTGGCAGATATTCAGCCAGTTATTGTAACTTGGAAAGTTTACTAAGAAATGTACTTTCTCTTCCTTTATTGTTGAAACATAAATTGTCGGGATTGACAAGTCATAGTTTTGTTTTAATCTGCATAGGTGATATATATCCACCTAGATTTTGATTGTACTTAAAGTCTTACAGGAAGACTCTTCTAAGCTGGTGACACTTCGTACCTGATGGGTAGAGAGTGTCCAGAAGAACAAACATGCTTCTTTCTGTATTTTCTCTGGTTTGATACCTCAGGTGGTGTAGAGAAACAAACAGGAGTAGGTCACCCCAGACAAAGGTGCAGCATTCCTGAAAAATAGGTGCTTTTCACTGAAAAGGTTCAAAAGCTATCACCTAATATTTTCTTTTTTTTTTTTTTTAATTTTATATTACATGGCCAGAGAACTGAATTTCTCACAGAAGTATTGTTTTGTAGAGCTTCTTGTGCAGTGACATTTTGTTTCTTGCCTGCAGAGCAGCTGATGCTGAGCATACAAGGTGAAGAGAACTAGGCAATTGTTGGAAGTGGAATAGCATTTTTAATGTCCTGAAGATAAGACAGGAGGTGAACAGAGCACTCCCATCCTGTGTCTATTTTAATGGAAGCAGCAGCACCATTTCAGGAATGACTCCAGCTGCTTTCACTTCGTACATGACTGTTCTTGTGTGTCATGAATGCAATAGCTAAAGCCTTACAACTTGAAGTGTTTGCTTGTGCTCAGACACTGAAGCTGGCTGCCCAGACAAATCTCAGGCTGACAGGTAAAAGCCTCATGAGCTTTAAGTGGGTCAGGGATAAGGTGACTGCAAATGGCTGTGTGTTCCAGGTAGGGGTTTTTTTTGTACTTATGCACCATAATTTCATCAAAATTTTATTTAAAGCATGAAAGAAGGTGCCCTGAATCTCACTTCTTATTTATCTTATGTCCTTGTGCTTTTCCATACACCTAGGTCTGACAACTCAGCTCCCACTTCTGTGTAGTCTGGTTGCAAATAAATCAAGGCACAAAATTCTTACCCTAGTAATGACACGGACATTTTTTGTTCAGAACAACTTAATCTTAAATAAAGTTAAGGTGACATTTTATTCCTCATTGTGCTATGTTTCTAATATTTCAATTTTAAATATTTTATTGAAAGAATTATTTGTATTTTCTTAGTTCAGGAACTATATTCTTATTCTGAGAGAAATACTGGAAGGCTGTGAGATATACCACAGGCAAAGAAATGAATGTCTGATACTGATAACCAGATAAAAACTGGTTTTTGTTTTCAAACACAATTTCATTTGCCAAAAGAGAAAAGAAGGCCGCCTCATTCCTACCCTTTGTCTCTCTGATCTGCACATGCAAATTAAGGTAAACAAAATTGCTCCTACAGAAGGACAAATGGAAGGTTGCTAATCTTCCTGCCTGGCCTGATCTGAGAGAGACTCTTGCTGGCTGACTATACTGAGCAAGCCCCAAGGCACGGGGCTGCTCTTGGCTGGTGTCCAGGGAACAATCCCCACACTGTACTCAGCCAGCTGGGTTAGAACTATGGGGCTGGCATGTCAGAACAAGACAGTGGAAAGAAGAAACAAAAAGGTGCTTGAACAAGTTCCCCCTGACATGAAGAAAGGAGGATAACAGCATTACGATGGATCGCAGCTGATGCTCCTTTTTCATTTTTTCTAAGGGAAAACAGACTGCATTCGCAAGGTGCTTTCGTTCCAGCTGCAGGTAAGCACTGCCAGTTGCTCATCCCCTCTCCAGGCTCACCTTGAGAAGCAGTCTCATGGCGCACCACTTGCTGTTGAGCTGTCTCTGCTTGCCTGGGCCTCTTTGGCTGCCCTGATCCAGGGGTTGATGCAGCTACCATGGAAACTGCAGCAAAGGTCTGAATTGTCACACTCTGGCACGGAAATTGTTTGCATTTTTGAGTCCATCTGTCCCTACTGAGCTGTCTGCTGTCCTTCTTCCTCTGATCCTAACTACCACTGTGCTTTTGATGTATGACAAGGGGAAAGTGGGGACTTAATTTCCAAGCAGGTGCAGAAATGCAGTTCAGTAAAAGCAAAGTGTTGTGTGTTGAACTTGGAATATTATATCTGGGTAGAAACTCTTTTTCTAAAAATAGTCTTACAGTTTTGTGCTGACTATGAATAAAGTACCTGTCTGATTCAGATATCTGACTGCGAGATCTGTGCCCAGTTCAACTGTGTCTTTCTTTCAAAGGGTAAGACTTAAACCAGAGGTTTGAGGCTTCAGGAATAGTCTATTAAAGAAACTGAGAGGCACAAAAAGGTTCATCATAAATACTCTTGAAGAGTTCCGGGAGTGGAAGTGGGAAAATCTCAAAAGAGATTAAACACACAAAGCCAGAAGGCAGTGTAAAAGTTCTCCTCTGTTTTCTTAAAAAACCTGTTAACAGCAAAGTAAACGTGGTGACTCCTGCATCATATGGTTTTTACATTGCTGATACAGTAAGGAAGAGCTCAGAAAATAGTGAAATGCAACGAGTGTTATGCTGAAGAGAAAGATGTCCTCACTAGGTACTGTGGAGCACCTGATAATGCTCCATTAACATTGTCTTTTGCTCTTCACCACCTCAGTGACTCCCGCTCTCAGGTTTCAGCACGAAAGCAAGAGAGAGGGGTAGGGAAAACAAGGATATCAAGGGGGACAGACTGAAAGCCAGAAGCATCCACTGTTGCTCCAGTGGAGAAAGTTTCTGTAAACCTGTGAGTAACTTCTCTTACAAGATCTATTTGATCCTAGCTGTTCCTAGATGGACTGTGGCGCAACACAGAAACCAAAGGCAGCCAAGACTCGTGGATATGTTTCACCTTATTACATATATGTTACTAGTATATTACAGTCTTCAGATTTATTAATTTTCCTGTTGAAAATTTGTAAACCTAATTAATAGTATTTCTCCCTTCTTGGTGCAGTGCCAGAAACATGTCGAGAGATAGCGGGGGAAAAGTGGATGGTAGTCATTTGAAAAATTGCCATAAAACAATTTGATTCCAGTTTCAGCAGTCCAATGAGTCCCAGACAGGTTTCCTGCATTGGGCAGCTTTCCTAGCAGGAATGTGGTTTCTGCTCTTGCTGGTACCTGGTTAGGGCCCTAATTCCAGAGTCCTGTTCACAGCAGCCAGCAGGCATGATGCCTCCAAGCTCTGGACTTCAGGACTGTGATGTTACTGTTGGTAGCTCTGCTTGCTTTCATGCAGAGTTTGAAATTTGGGCATTTTTTTCTCTTCAGTTTAAATGGAATCAAATTTCTGTACATGTTGAGCAGTGAGCAAAGCTATCTCTCTTATTCCATATTCGGCTGAAATTATATTCGTCTCTTTTCCTGTGTGTCTCATACTCTTTTTTCCTTTTTTTTCTTCATTATTTTTAATATATGTTTTCTTCTTTTCATAGCTGCAATGATTCAGAACTTCTCCTCAGTGAGCATCTCTCACAGGCTCTGCTTTTTCCCCTCAGTAGACTGTACTAGGAAGAATCCAATTAGGGTCTTTTTAAGTCCTCTGAGTAACACTCCTTGCCTGCAGTGATTAAAATTGCCTCTGTAAATTTGCCCACTTAATACAGTCCAAGTTTTGATGATATGAACTTTGTTCCCAAGGTTTTAAAAGATTTCTTAGTCTTTCCTTTTACAGTTACTAACATGATTGTAAGAAATATTCCAGTGCCTCAGAACTGCCTGTTAACACAGGCTCTTTTCTCTTTGAAAGTGAAGCAGTTCATCCTACCAGTAAAAGAAAATTAAAAGGTATTGAGGTCTATAAAGCAATGCGAGGCCTCTGCACCATTTTCTTATTTCTAATTTCCAGCTATTTTGTATGTAACTTTCCTTTCTGTTTACAGTAGCATTACATATATGCATTTTAGTAAAAGATAGAACTTCCATGGAAATTAGCTGGGAAATATCATATATATTCTGTGAGGAAATATTTAATAAATATTTTAGAACATGTGACCATTATCATATTCAACAACATCAATATAAATGACTCATCTTGACTCAGCAACACCCTTTAGAAAACATTCTGTAATCTACCAGTTTTAATAAAATACATGGGAAACAGAATCCATGGATACAGTTGCATCTCTTGTTATTCAGGAGGCAGAAATTATATTCTCCGCTTTTTTCATAACGACAACCTATAACGGGGTGGAAGTCTAAAAATTGCCTGGGCATCAAGGGCCCCAAACAGCCAGGTATTCAGACAGGAAGAGCTGGGTTAGGTGGTGATTACTGCTGAGTTTTATTAGAAGATGATCCTGATTATTTCTAATGCTAAAGGAGTGGAGAGTTTCTTTGTTGGAGGAGAATCACTGACAAATGAGGTTCAGTGGACAACATTAAAACTGCAACTGACTTGAGATGAAAGTGTTGGCTTCTGTTGTCTTCCTATCACTCAACTTCCAAGTCACTGTGTCTTTGACAAGACTGGAGTTTTATGAGGGACTTGCCCAAGGCATTAGAAATGAGTGGTAAATATTTAATTCTGTGCTACTAATTTCATTTCAAATATTCAAGAAAGGCATATAATGGCAGCAACTATCCCACTGTATAACTAAATTATGGGTGTTCAACAGTGAAATAAATGATAAAGGGTTACTATTCTATTATCATCTAATTCCAGTTAACCTATAATAACATGCAATATAATGATGTCTTTAATCAAACTTTGGGGTTTTTTTCTGTGACAAAAATAATGACTCTTCAAACTTGCTAAATGGACAGACAGTATCATTCAAAACACTATTACCTTGATCTCCATACTGTTGACTCATTCGTATATTGACATATACCTTGGATTCTCTTGATACTTTTTGCTTTAAATTTTGAATATTCCTTATGATAATTTGATTATTTTTTAGTTCAAGTATCTTACAAGTAGTTCACCTATTAATCTATTTAACTTAAGAATTAGAATGCATGTGGATTAAAGTAATTTAGTTTTGGTTTTGACAATATTCCTACTGTCAAATGTTGATTGGTCAGCTGACTAAGATGTAAATGAACTGTGTCTCACAAGCAGCTAAAGTAAGTGCTGCTTAGCCACACGTGAGGATTAAGTACCATGCTCAAAATTAATTGTACCAGGGAAGAAAAGATGTAGGTGAGTCTGAAGGGGGCGCAAGGACTTAGATCTGGGATAGCAGGCTAAAGGCAATAGACAAAAAGGGAAGAATTACCAAAAGAAGACTCCTCTCTTTTATGGGCTGCATCTTTAGGCTGTGAATATTCTCTGTATGGCATTTTGATTTAAAGGTATCCTAAGATTTTTATAAAACCTTGGTGCTGAGAGTGCAAATGCACAATACTGTGTATATTAAGGAAACTGAATTCTACATCCAGCAAGTCAGGATACACTGCCCATGTGGTGTTGGTATTCTCTGTGCTTGAGTCATCAGTCTGAAATACTTGATTTCACACCTTCAGGCACCAGTAATTGTTCCCAGTGCTGCCTTTCAAACGAGGTTTTGTGTAGCCAGTATGTAAGATGGCAGAATTTCAAATAAAAGAGAATATATTTTTAATTTTCTTCTTCCTCCTTGACAAGAAATGTAGAGATTATGCTATGTTGACAAGAACCTTCGAGGAGTAGGGCATATGGAACTAATGAATAGAGATTCCCTCTTGCTATGAGAACTGCAATGTAATGGGCAGAGATGGAGATTGGTTTTGAGGAAGAACTTGAAAATATAAACTATTCAGTGGTATAAGGTATTTACTATAGTTTTCTTCAGATTTCTGGATATTCAAAATGAGACCCAACTGTTGGTAGAGAGGTGCTTTGGAGCTAGCTGTGTCTTCCTCTGTCCAAAACTGGAGAAGTCTTCTGCAAGAGTGAAAAGATATGGGAAAGAATTAATATTATAACACTGTCCTTCTGTAAGTCAGTCACGAAATGAGGCCAGTGGTGGAAGCTGCTGTAAGCAGCTACCTGTGATCCACTGATTTTATGGGGAAAAGAGAGCTTTGTCTGCTGCCTAGGACAGGGCTGAGCAGCTGATATTTAGAACAGGAGTGCAAGGGGGATATGTGTAAAAGCTGTTCAGTTCAGAGGTAATACTGTCTCATCAGAAGATGAAAGACCATTTCTGTATTTAAATCATTTGGGAGGCTCATCACAGACAGTTCCATATGCCTTTTGTATGCATGTAAACAGAGACAAACTTTTGTGAAATACAATCTCCTCTCTCAGTCTTGTTTCTGACTTGAAGTCTGTGTTCGTATGAAACAAAGTTCAAGTATGCTGATGATGGAGTTGAAATCTGTATCACAGTAAGGATTTTCATTCAAAATGCAATAAGTTACCTCATTGTGTGTGTTTCTGTGGCAACCTTTACCCTAACACTTACAGAACTGAAATAAACTGTTTGGACAGAGATTCATTATTTCTATAAATATCATGGCAAAGGCTGAAGATTACAAGAGATCATTTGCTTTAGAGGTCTGTCTGGATTACAACCCAGAGGTTGAAATAAACCCACCAGTACCCAGCACCACTCTGGAACTTCACTACACAGTGTCCACAACCTATAACTGCAATTCATGGGCACGGAAAAAAGAGGAAAAGAAGCAAATTATATCAAAAGTTAAATTATATTTTGTGGATAGCCTGTGTAACACAGAAAATAATGAGACAAAGGTTGTAGCCCCCCCTGTCTAGAATACATGTTGCTCAGTATCCTGAGGGTAAATATTTTCAGTATAGGACAAATAAAAATGTAGTCTTGAGGAATGAGCATGTCAGGAACTGTTACCTACTTTTAAGGAGGTCTAAGGGAAAGGATAACCTTTCTGAGATATCTGTGTGAGAGCATAATCATCATGTCTCAGTTCAGAAATCTTGGCTTAGGGTCAGGAAAAACCTTGTAGTTGAACCTTCTCATGTGCCCTTGCTTGTCAGATTTCTCTCTGACAAGCAGCAGAGCTGTCACCAGCTCTGGGCTGGCCAATTGCTCCTGTTCAGAAACTAAGTTGAAATGTTATGAAAGCTGTCACTGGGGTCTTCCCAGGCTCTGTTCCAGGTAAAAGCTTTTATGTCTTGTTCCATCAGTAGACATTATGGTAAGAAAATCAGGTTGTATTCTTCTCTTGTGGAGATGAAGGGAATGGCAGATTAGTTGCTCTGACTGCCAGCCAGATGGCTCAAATAACACATAAAACATGAGAATACAAAAACTTGTTCCCCTCCTATGGTCACTTTTAGCATTTAGAAAAGTAAAAGTGCTTCTTACATTATTCACATTTTTTTCTCAGTAAACTATCAGTTGCAGACTAATTACTCCTATTTTATTTCAGTAGAGATGGAAATAGTTGTCTTCACTGTGATATTTACTATACGTACATACTATGTTTAAAATGCTGCACATGTATTACATAGAAAGTATATAGCTATTGTGGATCCCTACTTATTGTATAGTGGGTATTTCAAACCTCTCAATATGAGTGTGTCTGCAGGTGATAACTAAAGGAAACTTAAGGCTACTAGAACCAAATCCCATTCAATATTTCCTTATTATTCCCATTGTATATGGCTGCAATAGTAAGAAAAGAAAGTCTTAATACTAACACAATAAAATGTTGTTTAAGAATATTACCCTTCTAGATAGGTCAGGACTGATCAATGAGGGTTTTGAGACTGATTTTAGGTCCCAGAACAAGCTTGTTATGCAATGGCATATGTTGAGGCTGAAGAGGAGCGGAAGTCCCACACGTCCTGGTCTATTTTTCTCACTGAAACATACACAGTACTTATTCACTGCTTTTTAATCCTTGGAGGCTCAATGACTGCTTCACTAGAGTCAATTTATATAACATCTTCCAGTTTTAGAAAAGTAACTGGTGTGTGACTGCATATATTTTAGATAAGGCTGAATTATAGACTGATTGACACAGAGCTTATTCCTTACACAGTTCAGATTAGGAAACAAGAAAAGAGTTGAATTACTCATATGTGATAGAAAGTAACTGAGTTGCATTTGGACATTACTCTCCTCAGAACTTCTAAACACTGTCTGAAGGGAAAGAAAGAGCTTGAGAAGTGAAGGTGTATTTTACTTCAAAGTTGGACAATTAGTCTTTGTGTTTGGCTTGAGTACAAGAGCTTTTGCTGTAAGGTATTATCACAAGATGTTTTTGCCAGGATACTGCCTTTAGAGTTCTCAAACTGCATTAGTCTGCAGTGAGCTGGGAAGAAATCAGTGTGGAAAAATCATTTTCTTCCTTTTTCTTTCTTTTTTTTCCCCCCTTCTGCCTACTAAAATCTTCAACTGTCATCAATTGTCTAGATGATGATAGAAATTCAACTGTCCTTGGCCAGTCTGTGACAATGCAATGTCTGTTTCTAGCTACACAAATGTATGGTTTTAAAATGGAATCCTTCCAGGAAAAAAAAGAAATATTAACATTAAATGCTATCAAATAGTATATGACTAAGTAATGTCTACTCCTTAGATGTTGGGGTTCTCTGCCACTTCCATTTGCCAGGGGGAAAAAATAGTCCACAGAAGTTGTACAGAGGTAAGGAAAATGTTTCTAACATGATGGTTCCAGTGCATTTTTTGATCAGAACTCCATTAGCTTTTCTGATGGCCACACTTAATTTTAACATTGCAAGAAATATCAAGGCAGAGCGGGGTAATTTACCTGTGGAGTCTTAAACACTTACGAATATTTGATGAGACAGAGGATCAATAGGAACTTGGTATCTTACACTGAAGACCTCAAAACTGTGTTGAATGGGAAAACAGTACAATAACGATTGAATGTCATTTTTTATTTGCAATTTTCTGGTCTGTTTCTCTGGGCAGAAACAAAACAAAATCAAATCCTAATCAAAACCTGATGGAGAGACTAGAAGCAATCATTTTTCCATTGCATCAAACAGACTAGCTAAAGAAAACAAATCATGATTTCTGAACTAATGATGACCCATGCCATTTGGTTCAGAGTGCACAGTGAAATTACATAGACAAAATAGCTGCTGTGATATGGAAGCAAAAAATGTTGCTGTATGAGCATCAGTGCAACACTGTGATCACAGGGATGCTGCTTCTGAATCTACACCATTCTTTTAGAATAAACACACAGTGAACAAATTTCAGACATCATTTAGCCATAGTATATGCCCTAAGAAAAATTACATGAGGGGGCACTGAGCCCTCTACTGTCTATTCGTCACAGCTGTGCAGCTGAGGCTGACGCCAGGTAAAAAGCTTTTTGTGTTGTTCTTACCTTTGTCACTTCATGAAGAAGGCAGAAGCTTTATTCACAAACTGATTTTGAGACTTAGGAGAATGTGTGTCCCAAACCAACCTAATCTAGTAATTATAATGTCTCTTAGAGAGTGTACACCAGAACTTCCACACGCATGTTTTAATGTAGGCAATAGGTCTAATTGTACCATATCTTAGAGTACCTCCTCCAAGTCCCACTACAGTGAGCAAGACAACAACCAATGTCTCCAAGGAGGTTCTGTGTCTTCACATGACAGGTTTAAGGGCATTTAGAAGGTGTTTAGGTAGTATGGTGATATTAAATATATGAACATAACATTTATTATAACTGGTAAAAATGGCAATGGAGAATGAAGTTCTAAGAATGTAAGCATTAGAATGGGAATTCAGCCATCATAGTAACAGAACTAATGTTCTTTCATTGAAGTATAGTGAGATTTCTGATATCTGAAGGAGTTCAGTGTTGTGTGTGGTATTGAGACATTTAGTTTCAGGCCAATAGTTCTTCCTTGAAACTTGTTTCCCTTTCTGTAACACTCCAGCCCCAGGAGCTAGGGACTCATGGCTCAGCCAGAAGTTTTACTTTAAAATAGGTATATAAAGTTGTTTAATACCTCGAGATAGCATCAAGCCACAGACTTGTTCCCAAGGGGGTTCTTTATTGATTTAGGGAAGAAATAAGGGAACTTGGCAAAGGTTCTAAAAGGGCACTACACAAGCTAGACAAAATGTTCCACCACAATATCTATCTAGTGCATATTTATCCACAGCACTTAAGTCAAAATCTAATCAATCTACAATATTAAAGTCAAAATCCAATCCCTCGAGCTCCAAGCCACCCAAAACATGAAGAAAGGGGCAAAGAAAGAGAAGCAGAGGGAGCAAGAAGAGGGAAGGAAGAAGAGGGAGAGACAGATCATACAGCTACCAGTGGAACCCTGTGGAAGTGCACCTCTCACACATCCAGATGGCAGGGCTGTGACACGTGGCACCCCTATGTCTTTCGTTTGATCTGCTCTGGTCTCAGCAGCCAAACCCCCTGAGTGGGGCCCCTGACCCACTGGCCACTCCGGGGTCCCAGGCCAGGGTGAGGGGCTGTGTTCTCACTGTCCCTGACAATCCGAGCTGGGTCAGGGGGTCCGGGAGCTGTGGGGTGTTACAGTTTTCCTGGGCTGACAACTGCTCTAGGGCTTTCCCTTATGGGCTCCAGGGGCTGCCATGAGGGATACGATGCTACCCCACCATCATGAGGTTCTACCCATCCCTTCCCCCTCCACACACACATACACACACATACCCCACAAGGTGGTTCTGATCCCATAATCACTGATCTGGTGTGTAACACCTCCTTATCTCCGTGATGTAACAATATGGCAAGGTAAAAACTCAGAGAGCAAGAAAGTAGTGTCTAAACTATTTGTCACTTTTATCAGTAAAGTACAATCCCTCTAGAATTTCAGTGGGCGTTTCAGTTTCCCCTGGAGATTTACTGGAGAAGTGTGTTAATATGATTTGTGTAGGTGTTTTGAAAAAAAAACTTCGAAAGACCAAACAGATGTTTTTATTTATCTGGGGACTCACACATTTTACAGATGATAAAAATGTATTAACAACAGTTAAGACGTTTAGCATGTATAAGATTTCAGTTACCTGAGGACTCTCAGACTGTGAACAAAAGACTGTGTGCCGCACCTAAGTATTAATAGGCCTTTCGCTCTGTTTGAGCAGGCATTGCTCCATTTGTTATTTCCTACTCTGTTCATCTGCACTTAGTGCATAGTCTTACATCTCTTTCTATTTTTTCTCTGCTGTCTCTCTGCATATAGTGAAGAACAAAATTGTAACAACTCATAATGAGCTTGTACCCATAATTGAGCTGAGCAGACAAGAGGACTTTTCTGTACATTTTATTTACTTTCTTGCCAGAAAAAAATTGCTTTTTGTGCCTTCAAGCATAGTGTGATTTCCTCTGATGCATAAATATCAGCATAGCTTAACAAAAAGTTATTTTCTGTAATTTCTTGCCCAAAGATTTGAGAAAGGGAATGAAAAAAAAAAAATAAAAATACTACAGAGTATCTACAATTCAACCCATAGATCTTAAGGCTTTTAAAGTTCCTCTCCTGAGGAGCTTCAGGTCAAGCAAGACATTTGGAGTGACTGAATCTGCCAGCCACATGGAAGTAAGTTGAACTGTGCTGGTTCTTGCAGCCTGTGTGTCTTAAAGGAGACCCATGTCTCAAAGAGTGTGCTACGAGGGTTGTGACATGCAGTAGTGCTTGCAGCCTTCTGGGCCCTCTAGGCCGCTTTCATGTGATCCAGCATGCAAGTATTGCACTGTCAGCTGGGCAGGTTTGGTATTTCTCCCATTGGAATTGATGCAAGTGGAGATGTTTGGCTTTGTATTGGTGCACGTAGATGTGAAAACTAGCCTACCTAGAGTTTAACTTTTTTTTCTTGTTCTTTCTTTTTCCTCTTAATAATTACATCCTTTCCTCAAGTCTTCTTTCCTGATCATGTTCCACCACATAGTACAGAAGGATTCTTATTGCCTTCAACTTCCAGGCACCTGTTACCTCTGCCTTCAGATAGCCTTTCAAGCATTTTCAATCATTTTCATCTTTAAAAATCCTGTTCTCTGGATGGCTGTACTTGCTCCTCAGGACTCACTGCTCCGGAGGCTGAGTACAGTGATATGTAATATCTTCATCATAATGCAGCAGTTTAAGAGACTGGATTTGAATGAAAATTGGCAGTTGGAGGGTACATGCGTGTTCAATGAAAAACCACACCAACAGAAAATGGGTTATATTTGTATTAAAAAACAAACAAAAAAAAAAAAAACAAAAAGGAAAACAAGGGAAACAAGCAAAGCAAACAAAACCCCTCAAACAGTCATGTGGTGTCCTTATTGGTATGAGCACCCTTACTTCTGACACTTACTATTATGTCTTAGATTATACAACCAGCAACTGCTAGAGGGAAAAAAAAATCAATGAATATGTATTAAAGTTCATGAACTTCAACGTGCTTTACCAGCTGTCCTTTGAGCTATTTATTTCAGATTAGATGGCAGTGGTACAGGTCAAAAATAGTTAATAATCAATTTCAGCAATTAAAATCTTTGCTTTGATCTTGAGGGAGAAAGAAAAATCCTTTCTTATTCTCCTTCACTCAAAGAACTGCATCTTTAAATTCCAAGGTGCTTTGCATGCTAGTTCCCCACCTTATTTGCCACTCAGCTGGGTACAAAACTTTTTTCTTTGGTGTAGTGAAATGTTGAAATAAGCCTGACAACTGACACTGCACATCTGTAGAAGTAATGTTCATGTCCTGTTGTGCTACCTCCAGCGCTCTCCCCACATCCTCTCTTCTCTTCTCTTCTCTTCTCTTCTCTTCTCTTCTCTTCTCTTCTCTTCTCTTCTCTTCTCTTCTCTTCTCTTCTCTTCTCTTCTCTTCTCTTCTCTTCTCTTCTCTTTTCCATGCCATTAGCCTGTGGTCTTTCAGAATTTCCAGTTCTAAACCCTTTTTGGTCCTCAGCTAGAAGATGGCCTTACGAAATCTTCTCCTGTGAGGAGAGAAGGTGGGAATCTAGATGTAAACTGCCTGGGCTAAATCCAGATTACAGGATGTAAAGCAACTCTAGAAAAATATTAGGGTGGGTTTTTTTGCTCTAAAACTGTACTAACTAATCTAATTCTACATTTGGTTTCTTTCTAATAATAATAAAAAAAAAGTTTGTATAATTCTACAGTGATTTGTAGGTGCCAGCTATATAGTATGTCACCTTACAATGAAATAGATATTGCTTAGCATACCTAGGGATTTTTGCCAACCTCCAAAATGAACCTCACCTCAGATGACCTCAGGCTTTGAAGGCACATGTAGAACTGCAGTAGTTATGCACAATTTTGGTGATGCAGCAAACTGTGTAAATAAATGGTGACTACTATACAAGTACTTAAATATTGCTTGTAGTATAGCGTCCCTTTTCTCTTGGTTACCTCTTCTTTCTTACAAGGTAGCAAGCAAGTGATGAGTGATGAATGACTGAAGGTGGTAGTGATGTTATCATGATTCAGTTAATCTTATTTCCTGCTCTTTTTCTACTTTTAGAACTTAATAAACTGAAATCCCACCAGGAATTTTATTTTGAAGCTAGTGACTCCAATACGTGGAGTGTGCTCCTTGTCTGAAAGAATGAAAACTTTGTAGCACTCATGTTCCATGATTTAAACTCTGTAGTTTTCTTCTTTTAATCACTAAAAGAAAAAGATATGTTAACTTGCATTCAGCATGAAACCCTTTTTGTTTAATTTTCATAAATATCTAGGTATCTTCTGGCATTCAGTCCTGATTCTCCTCCAGGCTACATTGAAACGCTCAGGTCTAAAGTGGACTGTTTTGAAATGGTAGTTTATCACCATGCAGGCCGTACGCTTTTACTGGAAGTATTTCAGACTCACAGCTAATAAAATATTTTAGCAAATGTCTGTTTGGAATTCTGCCAGTCTGATAGCACAATACATTATGATGCAAATATAGCTACTAATTTTCCTCCACATTCATGCTAGAATAGACGATATAGAACCAGGTTTAATTGCTGAATGTAATTGACAGCTCTTTCCTGAAGCTGAAGAGGGAATTAATTATCTCTCATTGTTAGTTCTTACAGTCTACATGTATCCTCAGGTTTGCAAACAGGTAAAAGAAACTCTGCTGTTGTGCATGTCTTTTTCTCTCCTGATTTAGCTCCTGTCTAACTAGGCGTTGCTGCTTCTGGTTTTTCAGATATTGAATATTCTCAGGATGATAAACAGATCTCTCAGCCGTATACTTCTCTTGTGCAAGTGGGTCTTTTGCAGTACTGATGTAAAGTGTGTTAAGTATTGGGGGTGGGGGAGGTGGAAAGCAGCTTCGTTTTTCTCTTGGAAGCAATTCATTGACTCACCTCTAAGAAACAGGCCAGGAGGAATACTGAGAAACAGCAGAAAAGCATGAGACTTGATATACTGCTAAACGGTAGCTATTAGCTGTGTATATGGTGAGATATTTCTTTAGTATTTCCTCCTAGGAGAAGACTTTTGAAATGGAAGTTTTATTTGCATCATTACATTTAATAGTCTTGGGTGAATTTTTTTTTCTAATTCAATACTTAAATTAATTGCTTCTTAATCCCTTTAATATTTTCTACCTCTACAATATTTTATGTCTTCTGTTTAATCTGCCTATTGTTGTTGTTTTCACTAGAGACCTAAAAACTGTGGCCAGAAAAATAATATTTAGTTATTAGTCTCAAAATCATGTCTGTTATGCAAACACAGGCAAGATTTGATGATGCCTGTGGACAGCAGTGCTCTTTATGAAGTTGTACCAATCTCATCTTTTTTGACCAGTGTGCTATTTCAGGTTATGTTTATGAGTACCTTTCCATTTGCAACTAAACAGGCCAAGTTTTTTTCTGCATTCACAAGAAAGTGACCATCTAGTAGTCACTCAAAGTGACCTTGTGTAAGACTGTCCTATAAAAGTGAACTTAACATCTGCTATCTGCCTAAGCAGGAAGATTTGAACTTCATAGGAATTCATTATAAACACATGAGAATCTACTTGCTTAATGTCTTAAAAGTAAAGCAGGTAGGATGCTGCCTTGTACATTAATCTTTATCAGTTGTCTTTCTACTAGTTCAATTGTTGTCAAATTGAAAAGAAACAGTAATAGATAGGAAAGCAAAGTAAGTGTTTAAATGGAGATCTCAGTTCAGCTGCCTTATACAGGGTGTTTGAAATACTAATAATACTCACCTGTGAGGACCGTGTTGTCAGGTGTGGTGAGTTAATATTGATTTCGGGGCAATGATGAATGTGTGCCATTCAAACTGCTCTCCTTGGCAGTGGCCCTGAGAGGGAGTGGAAATTTGAAGAAACATTTGAGAGTTCTCCCTAAAGAGGTAATGTCTGTGAGAGGGGTACAGAAATATACTGCAGTAGAGGGTGTGTGAGGGTATGTATTGAAAGCTGTTGCTTGTCTTATTTTAAGAAATTAATTCATGGTAGAGCTTTGCTCTGGGCCTTTTAAATGTGCATTGCTCTTGTGGAATTCATAATTTAGTTTTTTTGGTGGCTAGTAAAAAGACATTTATTTTTTTTTTTGTGCATTTTTAGTTCTTGGATGAGGTGGGGTAGTAAGAGAGAAAATGTAGGGGAGTGTGGAGGCCTGACTGTTCTCTCATATTAGTACAACATGGTTAAAATAAACTAAGTGAACCTTAACGCTACGTTTATTATACAGATGGAAATGGAGGTTTGACATCTCTTCTTTCTTTGTGTTTGAATTGTGTATGTGATGATGGATGGGAAAATGGCTTGTAGCTAGGGCAAAAAGAGTTGTAGTGATTGGGGTAATATCAGGCTGGCATCCAGTCAGTAGTGGGGGCTCTACAGGGCTCTCTTCTTGGCCCAATTCTCCTCAACATCTTCAACTCAAGGAAACGGCATGAAGTTGGGTGAGGGGAGGTTTAGGTTGTATATCAGGAAAAAGTTTTTCAGCCAGAGGGTGTTTAGGCACTGTAACAGGCTCCCCAGGGAAGCGGTTGTGGCGCTAAGCCTGTTAGAGTTCAAGAAGCATTTGGACAATGCTCTCAGGCACATGATGGGATTCTTGCGTGGGGCTAGGAGTTGGACTCCATAAACCTGATGGGTGCCTACAAACAAAACATATTATGTGATTTTTATACCAAATGCTGATTGATATAGATAATTCAGTATTTATAAATTGGTACAATGTATACATTTTAAATGAGTGGGAAACACAAGCAATATTTTAAAATTCACTATGGTTGCTACAGCTTCTTTCCCAGGTCTAGATGTATCTGGTTTTGAAACGTGGTTTGATTCCTTCACTATTTTTTTTACTTTGAAACTAAAAACATCTTACTATTTTCTTGTAACTAACTATGAGGGAGTGGCAATTCTTGTGTTTCTGAGTGAGGAACAATGATTTTCACTGATACATATTTTGAGCTAAAATGGTGCATTTAGTATTGTGTTATGTGCTATACCCAAAAACTAGTAGGAAAAAGAAACTGAAAAATGTTCCAGTAAAGGTAAACAGTTTAGACAGACTACAACTTCTGCAGCTTCAGAGCTAACAAAAGTAATTTTGAATAGCTTGTCTGTTATGATGGAAGAAACATATGCAAAAATGAGACTGAGTTAATAATGGTTATCTATGATGCTCAGGTAAATGAGTATGTGAAGCCGGACATGTGGCAACTGAAGTCCAAGAAAAATTTGCCTGGGGGGATGTTTAGCATATGGCAAATTAAATAAAATAATATCTTTGACAAATTTAAAGTACTGCTCACTTGGAAACAGAAGGATGAAAACAGAGAAAATAAGGAAAGCAAAATTCACTTTTCAAAAAAATCAATTAAAAGAGCTCCCCTTGGGTTCTTTTTGTCTTTCCCTAGAATTTCAGTTCAATCCTTTGGAAAAGACCTGGGTCTGTAGGCTTGGAATTGCAGAGAAAGGCAGAGTTGAATTTTTCTCTAGTGTTAAATTGATGGTGTTCTGGTTGCTGAAAAACACCTGTGAGAATAATACATATTTTATTTGGGATGGGAGGAAGGCTAGAAGGAAAGACACATATAAAATTCCCAGAACTAAAAGGTTTATAGCACTTTAATGTTTCTTCTCCAGACTGCAATATGGCTTGCTCATGTTTTGTAAAATGCGGGAGTTTGGAAGG
Organism: Grallaria varia; assembly: GCA_013396735.1. Lineage (NCBI taxonomy): Eukaryota > Metazoa > Chordata > Aves > Passeriformes > Formicariidae > Grallaria > Grallaria varia. The sequence goes on along the minus strand of VWZG01009907.1, from coordinate 194,222 downwards.
TTCTAGTAAAAGTAAATTTGTGCAATTTTAAAATTATATACAGCTGAAAGATCAGTTGTTGAGCACAAAATTGTAAATATCGATGAAAGAAACTGGAGCAAGCAGAAAATCTAAATGAATCATGAGTCAGCTTCAATTAAAAAAAAAAAAAAAGAAAAAGGCAGACCTAGTTTAGTATGGATAAGCATAGAAGAAAAGATTGTTGTGGATTTTATTTTCTGTTTAAGATACTAAAACCTCAGTTTTCACATTAAGGTGCAATTTGATTTAAAAGTAGTGTTTTAGTTATAGCTATCTGCTAACGTATCTAGTGAAATGTGCTGTTCAGTTCTTACAAAAGAAGACTTAAAGGAGACTTAGTGTGATCATTCCTAGTCAATTCTCCCTTCAGTATTTAATCTATTATTGCAAAGAAATGTGTGTTTTGCCCTTAGATATTGCAGAATTCCTCAGCTGCCTCCACAGGAATTGAAAACTTGTACCTTATTAGATGACTAGGCGTCATACCATGAGACAGAGCCACACACAGTATGGATTTTTAATTCTGATGACTACAGAACTCTCATGTAGTTTCTCCAAAAGCTTGTGGCAGACTGGTCCCCAAAGTAAGTTACCCAATCTGTTGTAACTGTAAGTCCTTGCTCTCAAAAGCACATAATTAAATGCCTGTATTGGTCTGCCGTGTGAATTCTTGTAGGCAGAGATTTTTCCAGAAACCACTGCAGTTGCCACTTCTTGGAAACAGGCCAGGTTCTGAAATAAAATTGAAGTAATTAAAAAAATAAGACACTGAATAGATCTGGCCATTTTAACTTTTATTGAATAGCTTGCTGTCTTTTCTTTTTCCTTTCCTGATTATGACCAGACTAACCTTTGGGGGACAGGGTCTGGACATCCAGGGAACTCGCATAAAGAACACTGAAGCTCTCATAAAGCATGCTGAAAAGGTCACCTTTTGTGTAACGCAGAATTGTGTAATTCAAAAGATGCAGTTCATAGAATGACATTCAAATTAACTCATCATAAGAAGAGTTATTTTCCATCAGTTATGGAGAAAATAGTCCTCCCTAAGGTATTTTTCATCTTTTCTCTTTCCTTCCTTTTTGCTCTTCATGTACATGTTATTTTGTTGTGCTCAGTTTTCCAGGCATGGGGTAGCCTCATGCTTGAACAGTGGAACAATTCTATTTTTGTTGTGTATGCACCTTGGGCTATTACTGTGAGATAGAATAAGATGTGCAATTCTAAGAAGGTCACAGCCAGCTATATAATAGCTAGTATATACATGCAGTGGGATTCTTCTTACATCACCTAAAATAAAATTTTGTGACTTACCATATTGTTTGATTGGACATTTCTACAGAAAGACATTTCTGTGAACTTTCTACTTTTAAGAGTTTGTGCTGGTTTTAAAAGTAAACCGGCAGGAGAAATGAATCCAACTCAAAAGAGTTTAGAAGTCCGAACTACAATTTATTAAAAAGATTACAATGGATACACTGATACAAAGGAAAATTGGTTTCAGCCCTCAAAACCCAGTTGTACAACCCAGCCCCCTGGGGCACAAACAGTATGGTGCTCACCAGCCCCTGTGCTGAGCACCACGTGGTCCCCTGAGTCCAAAGCAAAAAGGAAAAAGGAAAACCTGTTTTCCTTCCAGAAGGTTGGTGGTCGCAGTCTGGTCGAGAGTGGTAGTTGCAGTCCTGTTGAGGTTCTGGTCCTCCTCTCAGTCTGATGAGTGAGTGAGTGCCTCCAGTCCCAAAACCTCAAGCTTATATATGCTTCAGTTCANTGATTGGACATTTCTACAGAAAGACATTTCTGTGAACTTTCTACTTTTAAGAGTTCTACAGCTGGTGTTATGTTTTGTTTTCTTCAGGACTCCTTACAAGGAATAATTATAGATGGCACAATCCAGGACTGAATTATTGGGCTGGTTTGAGTTTTGTTGTGCTGTTGATGAAGCAGGGGATGGTGTTTGTGAGTTTCCAGGAACATTGACATGTGGAACTCAATAGATTTGGGAGTTCATTTGAGCTTTTATATCTGATCTCTTTGATCAGGAAATCTGACTTAAAACTCTGAATAAAGTATTTTTCTCTTGAGACTTCCAGTGATCTCCAGAGGCTATGAAAGGAGTTATACTTTCTGTGTTTTGATGAATTAGGAGCTTTGAAGAAGGCAGAAATATGTTGTTGGGCTGGGGCAAAACGCAGGGTGGGAGTAACACTTCCCTCTAGTGAAGTCTAAGATGTTCTGCAGTTAAACTTCAGAAACAATTGTATTCCATCTCTCTTGGGCTAAGGAAATCAGAACTGACAAGGAAAACAATGAAATCTATTGATTCCAAGATGTCTGATGTATTTAAATGATGGTAAATTAAGGCTATTAAGACTATTACTAAAGTCTCTAGCCTTGGTTCAAGCAGGCCCATAGCTATTAAATACAGACATGACAACTTTGCCCTGAGTCTAGGTGACAAGAATGATATGGCTGAAGGACATGGTAAGAATAAGAGTCTGACTGGGTGCCGGAGAATATCTATTCAAATGAGAAACACATGATAAAATTTGGTTGCTGGCCATGCCATGCAAGATTTATTTCCCAACACCCTATGTGTATATGGAAGGGAACTTTCAGTGTGACTGTGAATGTGTTAAGACTTCAAAAGTCTTTCATAGTTCAAATAATTTCCATTTAAATCCTGCTTTTTCTGAATGAAGTAATGCTATTTCTATGCAGACTTAAAAAAAATTCAAAACAACAAGCATACACACTCAAATGTTCAGTGATCTTTGTTTCTCAGGTAGCTGGTGGAGAATTAAAGAGCAGGGAAAGAAAGAGTGCTTGTTTTTTGAGTCAGCTCTTGTTTTCTTTACTCACTACACTTAATGTGTGCACATCTAAATCAAACAATTGTAATCCTCTATTTAGAGCAGTGTCGAGTTCCAAACTTCTTGTAATTTGTTTCTATTTTGTATTTCTTATTCTGTTGAGAGTCTTGCTAACTACTTTAGGTATTCTTGGTGTTAGTAATGAGATAATTTATATTTAAATTAAACAGAGCTGTCACAAAATATTACAATGGAGGCTGGAAGCATTTATCCTTGACTTTTGTCTCCTTGAACTTCCAGCTGTGTGGCACTCTGAAAAGTGGTTTTTACTGTCCAAATCCTACTGTCAAATCCTACAGTGTGTTCAAGCCGTGCTGTTCCTTTCACCAGGCTGTAAGGTTGTTTTACCCATTTTGTCCTTGATGGCACTTACTATTTGTCTGAAATACATAATTAGGCATGCATTGTAAACTACATCTATTTTTCAAGTACAGTCTTGCAAATCAAAATTATAGGACAAGGGTTTTTTGTTGTTTTTTTTTTTTTTTCTTCTNCTTTTTTTTGTTGTTTTTTTTTTTTTTTTCCCCTTGTCTATGTTGTGGCCAGTGACAGTGGTAAAAACGCTCAGTCTTCTCCCCCTCTCTCTGACCCTTCAGGAAAAATAAGGTTACTCTATCCAGAATGCTTTTTATTATTTTTAAACCATCACATCATCTCTACATGTACAAGATCTTAATTTTAGACATGAATCACTTCTGAGGTTGCTTAATTCAAAGTAAAATAAAAACCCTGGATGCTTTGACCTTTCAGCAAGGAAAAAACCAATTTTTGCAGTCATGTGTTCACACCTTAGAAAAGAATTAAAATAGAAAACACAAGAGACTTGAAAACCCAAAAAAGCTAAAACATAAAAATTTGTTCTGTAAGTATGAAACAAGGAAATGGGGAATAGCCGTAATTGTAAGAGTGAATAATTTAATTTTTAAGCTAAGATGTATGCTGGTAGATTCCCAGTAGAATTGCTCCATTTTTAGTATATTGCTAATTTTTATATCCAGTCACACTGTTGTCTGATTTGATGTATGGTGTTAAAGAACTTCTCTGCACAAGTATTTTTTGTTAAAACTTAGTTTTCTAACTATGCATCTATTAGTAATTCAGGTTTGTCTGCTTAACTATGCATATCATTCTGCATTTTTGGATAACATTGTCAAGTTGTAAATTTTTCAGTTGTAAAATATTTTAAAATGGGACAATGAATTAGATGCTGATTTTTTTTTTCTTATCTAAAAATCTGTTCAATTTGGAATTAATTTGCATATATCTTATGACAGTGGTGTCCAGTGAAAACTTGCTTCTCATTCTCCACACCATAAACATGTCCTCCAAAAATAATGATTTTTCCTCATTACTTTCTATGTAAAATAGTAAATTTTATTGCTGTAGCATGCTACAGTAGAGATCAATAGTAGGTGAAATGAAAACTCAGGAAAAAGTTGATGTGTGTATATAGTGACTTGGTTTTCAGTACTGATTTGCCAAAAAAAGGCCTCAGACACAATATTTAATAGTGTTCATCATCTTAATTTTAAAGCAGACGATCATAAAAATGGCCTCTTTCATGGATGTTTGCTTTCAACTGAACAAGTTATTGAAACTTGTATTCGGAGTTAAACCTCATTGTAGCTCCAGTGATTGTGTTAATAACCTCTAGAAGGCACAAATGAAGGGTCATTTTAGCAAAGCCAGCTGAGAGGTATTTTCAATAGCAGTGCTGAATCCCTTAGCAGGATAATAAAATGTTAAATTTAAAAGATGACTTAAAAGGTGTGATAATTAATAATAGCTTTTTTGACGTTCTTGGATGCTTCAGAAGGAGAGATACAAAAATTTAATTAACAAAGCACTTCTCTCTGCCTTTAAAAAAACCAGAATGCATACAATATCTAGTTGTTAGACTTCTGCACTTAAAAAGAAGACAGAATTCTTTGGTTGAAGGCTAGACTTACTTAAACCAGATCACTGACATGCACTTAGTGTGTTAGCAGTAGCAGGAAGTGTTTCTTAATGTTTAGGTTTAAAGGGAGATGAATTGCTTCTAGAGGATGAAGTTGAGGCCATGCTCTCAGTGGAAGAAGACTGTTTCTTCTGTCTTGGAATACAGAGCCTTAGTGTAGCCTTGTCTTAGTTTAGAGTAAGCTGAAACAATTCAGAATGCCTTTCTCAAAAATTGACCACGCGTCTTTTAAATTTAGAACAAAATTTTAATTTGGAAAAAAAAAAGGTGTAGAAGGAAAGATAACAGTGCTTAACTACTAAAGATAGTTATATATATATATATGTATGTAAACCATCAGAACTGAACAGATAACAACTCTATAACCAAAAACCTCCAAACAATGAGTCCCTGAAGACACTGGGTTGGATCGTCTCCTGTAGGCAGCGTGGATTGTCCCTCCTTTTGTCCTCTGACTGGACGGCGCTGGCCCGAGGCAGGGGGTGGTGAGCAGAGGGGGGCCAGAGACTCTCTCACTGGTGCCTCAGTGTCTCAGGAAAAAATGGCAGAAACTCCAAAGCAGTGAAGATTTGTATGTCCCTGTAAAGCTCTGGGCACACCGGGCTAGGAGCAGGAGGCAGGGAAAGAAGCTGGAACCCGCAGCAGAAAGAAGCAGTCCCTCTGCGCACTGGTTCTGTCTCCCCCGCTGCTGCTGAAGAAGTGAAGAGAAAAAAAAAACAACTCCCAAAACAAAACAAAAGAACACTCTTCACAGCTATCAAGTTGGAATTTTGGATCGTTAGCCAGGTCTTTGTTCAGGAGGAGTGGGGGGTGTCAGCCCCCAAAGTTTGTGTTGTTTGGAAAGAAAAAAAAAATCCTGACAAACTCTGAAACTATAACAAGACTATCTAGCATTATTCATACAGTTTTGATTTCTTAGCTCATGCTTACTGTTGACAGAATGACTGTGTCATTAATTGATAGCAGTCAGGCATGGGAAGGGGGAAAGCAAAGTACGCAGTACTCTGCCATCACTTTGCATTCCTCTGCTTTTATTCAACTACTGTGCAAAAGGCAACTTCCATTATTTACCCGCTTTCTCCTTCTGCCCAGTCCTGCTGTTAGGGCATCACATGTTTGCGACATTTGTCTGTTGCAACAGAAATTGTGGTGTAAAATATTTAGGATCGCTACACATTCAGCACAAGATTCAGTAAGTACAGAAGGTGGGCTGAAAATCTTCAGGTTCAAACACATCACAACTAATAGCAGAGTATGCCAGAAATAATGATAGAGACTGAGTTGGAAGGAGATTTGCTTGAAACCTTTAAAACTCTCCTGAAGCATGGAAACCTACGTGAAGAAGGTATTCTCTGATGGACTGATGTGGCTTTGCACTTACTCAGAGTTTTTTATAACAGCACTTACCATGCTATTTTAGCGGTACTGTTGTCTCTTGTGGCAGTGGCATGTCCTTTGTACTGCTGTAGCAAAAACAGGATAAAATACTGGGGTTTCCAGTTGTTTGGCACCATCAGTGGTTCACACTGCTGTTGCCTGAATGAAGTAGACAAATAAAATTATCTTTATTCTCCTTCTCTTATTTTTATATACTCATTTAAAATGTTATTTTCGGTCCTCAACCTAAATCTGTTGTCTCTGTGATTCCACAGTAATTTCTGAAAGTTCAGTCTTTCTCCTTCACCAAGAGTGCCTGTGCTGCACAGTCCTGGCAGAGCTGGCAGGATAGGGTAAGTGCTCGGTGCATGATCAGTCCCTTGAGCACAGGCAAAGCGTCAGTGGAGAGAGGATTTCTGCAAGACTGGAGAAGCTGAGTAGCCTGATGGGGTTTCTCTGGGTGCTCATGATGAAAGGGTTGGTTTAACAGACTAAAACCCTTGTGAACCTTAAATTGACACCACCTCAGTTTAGCAAATCCTTTTGGTAAGGAAGATTAGGCAGTCTCCTCTCCGCCTGCAATAACAGTAACTTGGCTGCCTCCTTTCCCTGGGAGCTGAGGAGGAGGGTTCAAGGGGCAGCACGGGGGCTGAGGAGGTTACTCCACTGTGGCCCTGTGAGAGAATGTAGAATGGATTCCCTACACAGCCTGTGACATGGCTCCAATAACTACAGGATTATATATTGTGCAGCATTTCTGCCCTCCTGAGAAAAAGCTAGTGACAAAAAGTCAAAATTATATGGTTAGGTTTGAAAAACAAATTGATGTATACAAGGATGTTTTTCACCTGATTTATTTGACGTAAATGCAGATATGTCTTTGAAAAATGATGCTCTGAAACAACCGTCTTTTTGAGAAGGGACTAGAATTGCTTTATGTTCTCAAGGTTATCTTCATAAAGTTTATATTTTTTGTGTTTGTTTTGAGAACACAAACTCCTTTTTATTGTTTAAAGGTCTTCTGTGTACAGAGTTCTCTAATAAAAAATCCTTGGCTCCTTCTTCCCATGGATGACTAGTAGTAGGAATGTTAAATGGCTAAAATGTCAATATCATTGTGCTTCTTATAATAGGATAGAGTTGAAAAATCTGCTGAGGAAACATAGGAAATGTCAATACACAGGAAAATATTCCAGCTACCAATATAATATGATTTATTTAATGCCACTTATTTTAATTCTCCCTAATTTACTGTAGTATTTAATGTTATTTTTTATTAAAAATTGGTGGGAACCAGACTGTGAGATACAGACATCTGTCGAACTTGCTTTGATATGCAAAAGTGTTTTCTATTCTCCTTACTGCAGACATCTAAACTACAACTAATTTTGTCTGATTTTCTATATAGATAGAAGAGGCAACAAGGATAATACCAGTTTGTAGCTGATATGGTTTACTGCTTACTTGAAAATTATCTCTTGCTAATTTAAAAAAAAATGAGGAATGCACAACCATATCTGTTTTTGTTTTACTGAGTATTTTTTAACAGTATTGAAAATTTTCCACAGCAGATGTGCATTTACACATTTCAAGGACATCATTTCTCACAGTGCTTACCCCATCAACAGTTGCTGGGCATTAATGGGATTCTCTCCAGGGAAAAGTCTGTTATCTCTTTCATGTGAACAGATCTTTTATCAACGATGATTGCTAATATAGTTGAGGGAGACTAGAGAGGCTGTTAATTATTCTGTTTGGGTGTGCTTTAATGAAGTTATTGGCAAAGTACATCTGTGAAATTTCTTTTACAAAATAAAGCTTGCAATAAATCTGAAATTATATTTTTAAGGGGAAAAAAACCCAGCATTTGCCTCCAAGTGAATTACAATGTTTGTGAGTATAGGTATGTTTGTTGGTTTATAGTAATATTTGCTAATGTGATTCATGTAAGATAATTTTTATTTTAATAACCATTACTTATGTTGGTAGATTCTTTTCATGGTAAGAAGTGTCTTTTTCCCCTGTTAAAATTTTTAGCTGTAGGTATTTTTTTGGACTATCATGTCTTTTCTCAAGAAAATGAAAGGAACCAAACAGATCTGACTCGGATAGGCTTTAGTGTAGATTCTCTTGTAGCAAAAGTTATTAATCCAAATCATAAATTATGGGACAACGCTGCTGCCTGTAGATGCCTTTAGCAGCAATACTTGCGTATGGTCAGCCTGAACCAGAAAACTAGTTGCAAAAAAGGGAATAAGACATTGGCTTGTGAGAAGAGGTCAGTAAAAGCTACATGGGAGATATTTCTTCACAGAAAGACAATTTTTTTAAAAGGTTGGAGTTTGGAGTTTTTGTGCTTCTGTTCTCTCAAGTGTATATGAATGGGCAGAGATGAGTAGTGCTACATAATGCCTCCATTCTCATCTATTGTATTCTTCCCATGAGTTACTGTGAATCAATGGGAAAGTCACACTGTCTTTGCCTAACACTGTGTTTGAACCATGATTACTGTCAGGGAGGTTTTTGGTGGTTTGTTTGGTGTTTTTTTTTTGGTGGGGGAGGGGGTTTGTTTTTTGGGCGGTTTTTTTAGGACAGTGGTTCACCAGTGCTATTCTGGCTTTTCTACTATCCATGTGGCTTTCAGACTCTCGCTCTTTTATGGCTGTGGGAGCAGAGGCTAAACAGATAAATGTCTACTGATTGGCAGTTCTCTTGCCTCCTCCTACCCCCAATTTCTGTCTGCTCTTGGAAGTTTCAGCAATTTATTTTTTTGCGCAGATTCCTAAAGAATTATTGCTGCATTGCTCTTCAGCAAAAGTTTTCAAACTAATGTTTATAGGTCACATAATCATGGTGTCTCCCAAGGCTCAGTTTTCATACACCCAGAACATCATCTTGTATATTGTTGATGTAAAGGTTTTTGGGAATTGGGAATTTTGACTACGTGAAAGTAGTATTCTCTCTAGACGTCCCTTAAAGATCAAATGTCTTGAGGTATTTTACCCAAATCAGGATGTGGCCAGTGAGAAAAAGGAGTACAAACATGAGTATGGATTAACAGTTCAAGATTCTAAACAGGCTTGGATTCCCAATAGGAAAAAATGTAGCTGTCTGGCACGTAAAGAATAGACATAAATATGTACATCCTCTGCAGACTTATTGTATACCTTCTAATACTTGATGCTAAGTGTGAGCTTCAGCTAGAAAGGCTTGTTTTTTCCTATTGTGATGAGTTTAAATAGAAGATACATTTGAAGGACACATTGAGAAATGAGAAGCTGGTTTCAACAGAGACCTGGTTGCACTTTCCTTTAAATTTTCAAGATGCTCCACTTTTTCATGTGTTCTTACTGCTATTTAAGAATTAATGTCACATTTCACGAATCCTATGATGTCTATAGTTATAGCTGGTATTGGACATCCACAGGCATAATCTTTCTGCCTTTCCCCCCCCCGTAAGAAATTCCTTCTCTATATGTATGTAATGTAGGAGAATAACTCTATTCAGTTTCAGGCATTGTGCTCAGTTTTATGTAGCTACTTAGTACTGTTGGTCAGGACATCCCTGTCTGAAGTACATAATTGCAAAACTTCAACCCAGGACTGCATCAGGTCTTCCTTTCATGTAACTGGGTTAACTTGGAGTTTAAAATCATAGTTCACCACTAAATCAATTGCAAGATTGAGGGTTAGAAAGTTGGTGAGCAGTATGCAAAAGGCTTGTTGTGGCAGTGAGCCTGCAGTATCAGAAATGGAAGAAATCTTGCAAAAGATGGGCTGGCAAAGGAGGTAAAGAAACTAGCCCAAATGCCTTAAAAACTGAAGGTTTTACTGTTGTGTAAAATGGAGTCTTTGTATTTTTGACCTGAGTCACCGTTCTTCTTCCCAAAATCCCCTGAGAAAGTTTTTATCTCACCAGCCAGGACTGAAGGAATTTGTCCTTGAGAGTTCTGCCTGTTTTCCTATTGGTCTTTAGTTAACCCTTTCTATTGGCTGTTATTCCTAGATTCTTATTGGACTATTTAGGATCCTTCTGAAACATATAAATAACCCTACCCATGCTAATAAACGCTCTCTCTGCTTCCTCTCTGGTGGTCTCTGTGTGTCTCTTTGTCCCTCTCCACATGGCCCCAAGCCCCACAATGGGGGGGCAGATCCCCACTATCTAATGGGGAAAGCTCCCTGATATTCAGACATGAAAACCCCCTCAACTATTGCAGCTTGTAATGAAGGGTGTTCTATCAAGTAATGGAGCACCTGTGATACAACAATATTAACATTGTTCAGGAATATGGTGAGCTGAATAATCGAATTGCATATGAAAAAATAATGGGGGGAAACTGTTCAGAAAAAAAATGCNGTTCAGGAATATGGTGAGCTGAATCATCGAATTACATATGAAAAAATAATTTTTTTCAGAAAAAAAATGCAGTATTGCTGAGTAGCACGGCAGAATTCTCTGATTTCTTCAGAGGCAGCCTTGAAACCTCACTCATGAATTTAGTTTTGGTCATTGATCATGTTGAAACAAACATCCCACTCTTCCTGCTAGCTTAGGTCTTGATCCTGTTAACACTTAAATTTTTAACTTCTAAATTTACTTTTATGGTGTTTCTTTCAGACTGTAAAATTATGTTTAATTCATACAGCATTCCTGGATCTTTTAAATCCTGTAAAATTCAAATAATTTTTCCCACTTAATTTTCTTCTTGTATTCTCCCTCATTTATAAACTTTGAGACAGAGAAATATTAATGTAATTTTTAATGTTTTTCTCAGAAAAATTTTGCATTTTAATACATACTCTGCCGAGACACACCAAATTTGACAGTAATCTCTTTTATAAATTTCTGCATGTCATATCTGTGTTTAACCTAGAAAAAGTATTCACTGGATGAAATAGCAAGCAAGAAGTCTGCATCAATTGTTGTAAATCAATATATCAGCAAATTATCTCTCAAAAGCTTCCTTCAGCCTCCTGGGCTGGGAGATCTGGAAGCACAGCCTGACTTTGTTTGCTTGCATCTTCTTCAGAGCATTGCTACACAAATCCCTCAGTGAGTTCCTTGGATACTTGCCGTGGTTAGGAGTGGCCGCAACATTGTCACAGGCTCCATTATGAGCGTGCTGCTCCTCGGAGAATAGAAACTGGCGTGTACAGGGGAAGGGTTCAATAGAAGTGCTATGAATGTTCTCCGTCTTGCCAATGAGAACCATTGTGCAGAAGCTCTTTCACAAGGGATGTGAAAAGTTTCTAAGCTTTTCTGCTCTGCCTTATATTAATCTACAGAGCTTTGATGTTTCTTAAAATTTATTTCCAGAAGGGGGTACTGTGTCATTCAAACTATTCTCTGTATTATGAGCCCTTAAACTCCTTCATATTGAGCCTGATAGCTTTGGTTTGACTAAAGTATATGGCCGATATGGTGACTAAAGCACATTATGAGAAAATGTCTTGGCCTATGTGCATATACAGAAAAACACAGAATTCGCCACTCTTCTGGAATCTTCTCATAGAAGCCTCTCTTGCAGCCTCTCTGCTACTCAAATCTTGACAGGTAAACCCAATACAACCGACATTGCAGATGGCAGTACAATTGCCTCCCTATTTGCAGTCTTTGTCTCTGTTTACATATCCCAAATTTCCTTAAGTCCACTGACCATAGCAGTGGACTGCAGCTTCTGTCAAGATGCGTGGTTTGAATCCTTGTGCAACACCCTCCACTCCACAGCAGTCCATTGATTGTTCAGCTGTGGTATAATTTTTTGAGGGTTGCTTCTCATTTGTCAGCAATAAAATGCAATTTTAACAGACTGGAACAATTTAAAGCAACGGTTTTGTATACACAGAATATTTTCAAGCCGCTGCTGATTCTGGCTGAGGTTGCATTATGTAACTTAGTTGCATTAGCATGTATAAAGCATTAATTACAGAAACCTAAGGAGAGACTGGGTATATATATCCGGCCTCCCACCTGACCTGCGAAGTACCGTGACATCACATTTCATACTGAGACCAACCTTTCATCGTACTTATTTACCGTTCTACCACTCTTTATGCTTTGCAAAATTTTAGGAGCTTTTTGGTTCTCTACAACTACCTCATTATAATATGAAATGTTAATGGACTTATTAACATCACTGTTGGCCATTGTCTTCCAATTGATGACTTCCAGTGGAGAGTTGCTTTTAGGAGGGAGGATCAAAATCTCATATATGAATGTTTTTTATAAGATCTTAGATACAAAGCTATATAATTTATTTTTTTTTACTAATACTAGATGAGAACCCAAAAGGTTTACAGTTTGAAGATATCTTAGGAAGAGCTGTTGACCCAAAGAATTTTCCACAGAAAGATAAAACATATTGACTTTGTTTTGCTAAAGACCCTTAAGTGTCAAACTTTTCAAG
>VWZG01009907.1:69698-181564 GCA_013396735.1 Grallaria varia | reverse complement strand
AAAAAAAACCCAAACAACAAACCCATCATCCTCCTCCATTTTAAAGTCGATCATAGATAAAAGAAGATATTTAAATTAAGAAATTAAAATAAGCTATTGGTTTGGGCTGATTATTTTTGGTACCACTGAAATAGTGTAACTCTGAGGACAGGTTTATTTCGGTCCCTACTGTGATTCTGCTTTGAGTGTGAACGAGCCAAGACTTTGTCAAACTCTATTCTCTCCCTGCTAGCATTGCAATTGGGATGCTGACATACATTAAAAATTACCCATTAGTACCTGAAGAAGTCCAGTAATTTAAACTAATTATGTAGGTGTCATTTGCTGTTCCTTTCACTCATAATTTTTAGTTCAGATGTCAATAATGTCTTTATACAACCTTTGCCACTAACACTCCCAACTAATTCTTCTCCTGTTATTCAGCTGCAGGGGAAAATGATACTGAACTTTTTATTCTTTTTATTTCTGTCAAAATTGAATTGTATTGCCCTTTTCACTATGTCTTTATTGCTCAGCTCTGCTTTATAGCTCTGGTCTGTATTTTGTGGCTTCTGATGCCACAGGGAGCCACAGGCAGATTACGTTGATAGTAGAAAAAGAAAATAGTAATTTGGCAAAATATAGCTCCGAGCTTTGAGTTAGCTGGATTTCCCCAAGTTGTGATGCATGAGGAAGGAGTAGTATGAATTTAAATTCTGAGCTAGGAGGGAAGGGAAAAATAGGAGTGACACCACTGTCTTGCTTTTTTTCATTGCAATTAAATTGTTTAACACTCATTCTGCAGACTTTTATAATTATCAAATGCAATTGAATACTTCAGTGTGTCTGATAATTGTACATAGATACTTCTCACAAAAGTAATTTTCATGTCAAAGATACCCTAAAAAATTCTTCTGTCTGTCTGACCTTCAACTTCCATATGCTCTACAGGCAGCATAAATTAGCAGGACATCCGTATCACAAATGTAGAAGTGCCTGACTCACTGAAAAAAAAAATCCTTCTCTACATTCTTGCAAGGTAAACTTGTAGACTAATTTGCTGTGAGGAAAGTTAGCTTGAGAGCTAAATTCTGAAGGGCTGATTTCAAGTTGTTAGTACCCTATAGATTCATACTTGAGATGTATATTTTGTGCTTATTAATAAGTATGCTTCCCTGGGTTAGGCAATCTTTGCAAAGCCCTTTTGCTTGGTTATGTGTTTCCACACAAACGTAGTGATCAATGTAAAAGAGTTGAAGGTTACATAAATTCCCTACCTTTTTTTTTTCTTAGTGTGAAGTCACCGTAGAATTTTTGATATCAAGTATCTCATGTAAAATATGGGGAACTTAGTAATAAGCTGAAAGGAAGGAAATTCGTTCTGCATACAAACTAAAGTGTTGAGGAAAAAGAAATGAATATTTGTAGGACTTAAATGGCAATAAGGTTTTCTTATGGTGAGGGGGAAGTAATTAACCGGGAATTTAATTTATTTATCAAAATATTCAACACTTTAAAAGAAATAACAGATAAAATCATATAGATAAGCACGTAAAAGATATGTTTGTCTTGTGAAATTGTCTCACCATCCCCTATTTGCAATGCGTTTGAGCGGTGGGCAAAAAGTCTGCCTATAACCCGCACCCTGTGACCATTTATAAGAATATATTTCCTTTGGAGCAATTTTCTTTGCAGTGTCAAAGCCAGAAATGCATAATCCCTCAGTATGAATTTAAGGAGCATTACCCAGTGGCAGTAAATATTTCTGCCACCAGCGCTAGAATGGAATTTTTGATGTCCTGTTTTTCATCTCTTCTACTAGTGTCTCAATGTGGAATTTTTTCAGACTATAATGCATATGATAACGTAGCCTTGCTTTATTTGTGAGGTGCACTGCTACATCGTGAAGGAAGACACCTTTTTGTGTTATTAATCAAAGTCCAGGCTGATGCTAGTGCAGCACTCAAACCCCTACACATCACATTTCTACAGACTTGAGATGTTTCTGTAACTATAATTATTTTTTTTCCCAAAATTGCAGAGACCAGTAAAAGTGTGGTTTTGGGTTTTTTTTTTTTCCCCTGGAAGGTGCATGTGATATCATAGAACCAAAACTATAGTCAAGAGATACTGGATTAATGAAGAATGGATAGTAATAGAATTATCCCAAAAGTACTTGCAGCAAAGAGGGAATAGTTGAATTGTACTCCATGGTCATGAGTGTCTCCAGAGCAGCTAAAAGCATACACAAGATGGAGAAGCTTGGTTTCAGCTAACAATGTAATTATTTTTTATGCTTACAGGGATTTTCTTTCTATTCTCTACCATGCTGTTAGAGATGGAAGTTCTTGATATAATTGCTTGTGGGAAAACACCTGTACAAAAATGTGTATTGGAGTTTTCATGGCTGGGAAACAAAAAGAAGGCAAGATACGTGTGTACTTTTGAAATCACGCTATACATCACATAATATAACCCCATTGTGCACACTGGTGCATGAACAGTCTTCTTAAGATGGGGATTTGGTGAAGAGTTATCAGTCTTCTCAAAAATATATCAAAAAGAGACATTCTTAATACTTTGAGATGATTGATACCTAAAGAATGAACTCCGTTACGTATTATGGCAATGATTACTGGTTGACTGGGAATGACACATGACTGCAAAGGCTGCTGAGAGAAAGGTAATCAGCTCCCTATTTCAGAGTGAATATTTCAAAAAGCTAGGTGATATACGAAAGAGAGGAGAACAAAAGGACTTGTACGGAAAATTAATAGTTCTGTGGGGATCCATAGTATTTCATCTAGACTAGAAAGCAACTTCATGGAATAGACCACATGGGACTCTGGTGTTAACCCCAAGCCAGCAATGTGCCCTCACAGCAAAGGTCAACAGCGTCACCAGCAGGTTGAGGGCAGTGATCTTTCCCCTTTGATCAGCTGGGTGTGCTGGGTCCAGTTCTGGACTTCCCAGTACAAGGGAGATTGTACTAGAGTGAGCCTAGCAAAATACCATGAGGATTGTTAAGGGTTCGGATTGTCTGATGCATGAGGAGTGGCTGAGAGAGTTAGGATTATTTAGCCTGGAGAAGGGAAGGTTTGGCATGTTCTAATCCATGCAGATAAATACCTGATGGAGGTGGAAAAGAAGACAAAGCCAGATTCTTCTCAGCAGCACCCAGTCAAAGGACAAGAGGCAATAGGTTCAAATTGAAATACAAAAAAATTTTCATTTTAGAAATTGGTTGGGTTTTTGGGGGGTTTTTTGTTTGTTTGTTTTGTTTTGTTTTTTGGTGGTCAGGGTGATCAGACACACTAACAAGTTGCCAAGAAAAATTAAGGAGTCTCCATCCCTGAAGGTATTCAACTCCTGATCAAATATTATACAGTGGCACTCTAGGTGATGTTTTTCTGAGCAGGGTTTAGAATTTGATGGTCTCCAGAGGTCTCTTTCAACCTCAACAATTCTCTAATTTAGGTGACAGAGATATTGTCTCTGTCTATGTAACCATAAGCTTTTTGAAGGCAAAATAAAAGTTTTTTTTTTTCTTACTGTTATTAGTTCTGTGTTCAACTTAGCAATATAAGCTCCCTTTTTTGCCTCAAGAGTCTTGAGCATTTTAAGATATACTGTCAAGAGGTTTAGTTTCACTGTTACACTGCCTGTAAAGTAATATTTGTATTAAAAAAATTGTTTTTTTCTTTTTTTCCCCAACACAACTTTGTCTTCTGAGAGGTGAACTAGGTTTCTTTTGTTCTCTACCAGTGGGATCCCAGGTAGATAATCCTGTATTGTTAACTGTCAATAAGGCATCACGTGCAGTTAATTAACCTTGCATTTGTTAGCCAGGATTTTATGAGGGGAGTAAGCCAAAAGAGAATAGATAACATGTAAAAATAGAAAAAGCCACGCCTGTTGTCAGAAGTTTACAAGAGAATGATTTCCTTGACTTTTGCTTCCCGACTTGTAACATGAATGTATTATTCATGGTAACCATGAGAACCAGTTTTTTCTATCCACTCAAAAGGGAAATCAAGTGTTTTGTAGTACACTGAGCTATACTGGGTCTGTTAAATGGAATTTATGTAGAAATAAAGATGTCATTTCATGGGAGGCATGTGAGGGGCAGAGATGTACTGGTCCACATTGATCCTGAGTGTGGCCTGCTAGAGTAGGCAATGTTATGTGCTTGGCTGGGATAAAGTTAAATTCCTTCATAGTCGTTTGTAGTATGTTATCTTCTGGATTTGTGCTGGAAATGGTGTTGATAATTCAGGGATGTTTTCATAACTGATGAGCAGTGCTTACACAGAGTCTTTTATGCCTCTTGTTCTGCCCCACCAGTGAGGAGGCTGGGGGCGCACAAGGAGTTGGGAAACTGCACAGAGAGGACAGCTGATCCCAACTGACCACAAGGATATTCCATGCCATATGGCATCATGCTCAGTATAAAAAGCTAGGAGAAGAAATAAACAGCAACCAACTTCCCACATCCCTCTCCCAGCAACAACAGGTGCTTTGTCTCATCTACCTTACACAGGAGAAGAATGTGTTCTGTTGAAACAGTGCAATTGCACCCAGTTGTCCTGGGGTGGGGGGGGCAGTGGGGGCTGACGGATTGAATCACTTGTGGCTGATGTCAGTTGCCTGGCTTAACGTGCAGTTGTCAATTACACAAATATGATGACACTGCAATTAAAACCCAATATAAAATACACTACAACAATCTGAGGATGATAGTCCTTTCTGGGACCTCCTACCTACTCCTATTTTCTGACAAAACATAGCAAAACTTCAATCATTTGTGGAAACCTGGAGTCTTGAAGCTTATTTGTAATTATTAAAATAATGAGAGAGAGATGAAGAAAATACTTATCCTGCTGCAGTACACTTTGGAGAGAGCCTGAAGTTGTTTGTTGCAGATGAGAGGCTTGACAATGAGCAACATTTTTGTGGTTCAGAGGCCTTTTGAGACCCACCTTCAAAGAGCACAAAACCAGAAGCTGTTGCAGAGTTTTCAGTGCAGTTTCTTTGAAGCCCCATCAGCTATTTAAAACCCAGTCCACTTATGGATGAAAGCATAAGTAAAATCATTTGATAAACAACCTTCTTGAGCAGTGCAGTCTTTTTGTCACTGAGGTTAAGCACTTTCTCTAAAAGCATGTATCTTCCTAAGACTGTGCAACAGAATACAGCATATGTTTTGAAATAACTTTCTTTTGTCTTGAGCTCTTTCCTATCGCCTACATCATTCTTTCTCTAAAAATACTAGTAATGAGATTCCAGTCTAGAAGACTTCATTGAACCAAGTATCATGCATACTAAGCCTGAGAACCAGTTTCTTTCCTCTAAAACTCAGTCTAAATAGAGAAAATGGAAGCAGAAGGACAGTATCAACCATATTCCTGAGACAGAAAATTAAGCAACTTGCCTAAAGACAAGCTAACAATTTATTTTTTTCATGTTCTGAATCATAGTATTATTTTTCTTCATTTTCTGCACTAAACCAAAATCAGACTGATGAAGAAACTGGTAGTTATTGATGGTGTCCTAATATTCAAGTCTAAATGTTGTTCTAAGGCTTTTTAAATTTTTACTCAAAGATAATATAAACAAAGTGTCTACTGCTGAACTCAGGCATTCTTCTTCCTTATTCATCTTATCCAGTGGAACCTGTAGCTGGGATTTATGTTTGATGCCTGTAAATTTGGACAGATAAAAATTGTATGCCAGAAACATCCAAATATGTGGAGTAGTTGGAAGAGGGGTGGATATTGTCTAATCTGTCCAACAAGCAGCACTTTACATGAGACTGCCTTAGGACTCACCTTTTCTAGTTCTTAAATACGCAGATGTAGAGCTTAGTAATTTGAATTCACAACCCTGCATGTTTAAATCCTTCGTCATTGGAGCAGGCCACATCTTCTTGCTAAGAATAGGTACAGGTCTTTAGTCCAGGAGGTAATTTTCATTCTCCTTGGCTCAAAGAAAAAAATAAATAAATTGTAACTCAGGCCCAGTGGAGTTGTTTTAATAGGTAATATTGAGTTCATTCTACTTCAAAAAAATCTTCCTTTCCTTTAGTATTCTCCGTAGGAAACGTTGTACCTCACAAGGCACTCTTGTCCTTGGATCACTTGTGTTCTTGATGGCTGCATTTATTTGAGCTCTGGAGAATGGTGGAGCAGAGGTGATAATTGAACAGGCACAGCAACAACACCTGAAGTTGTCATAGATAACTGGATGTCTCTGTTTAGGATGCAGGTCTTGCTATTTAGGCACTTTCTGTTTACACAATATGTAACTGAGGAATTTGCTTTGCCTCTGCCCGTGATGCAAATTTAAGTGTTAAATCTTGCACCTGTTTGTTACCAAACCTTGAAAAACAGTGATTTCACCTGAGTGGTCTCTGAACACAAAAGAAAACTGTGATCTCCCCAAGAAAAATTGTGCTAATTCCTGTGAGCTATGTGGTGTGTCAGACTTCCCAGTTCTCAGGATTTCTAATTGCAAAGGAGATGAGGCAAAGTGCTGCTGACAAGCCATCTGGACAACCTGCATAATGTAACAGACTTAAAAATGCATGGTGAAGAAGGTACTATCCCTTTTCCTGCGGCAGCGCATTGTGGGATTTCTACAGCTTGGTTGCTGCTGGCAGCATGATTACTTCTCCTCAGGCTGTGTGTGACTCAGAGGGTGGAAGGACAGGCACAGAATCCTGAGAAGTCCACGCTTCATTACTGATATGAGTAGTTTCTCACAACGGTCAAGCAACTTCAGTTTTCTGTGCCAGTGCCCCTTCTACAAAACAGATACAAAGAAAGCCTGTTCAGGGTGCTGGGATTTAATGTTTACAAAGATACAGGAATGTATAGTTGTCATTCACTTGGTCTTTGGATTGCATTAATTTCCTCCTTCTCTTACTACAAAGGGGAAAAAAAAGGCTGAAGGAAGGCCCTAGTAAACTTTCTTTCAAGAGATTATTACCTCCATTTTATATAGGCGGCAGTTGTTAATTTTAGATGTGTTTTGATTTTCTTGCTTCTCCAATGAAAACTGGTTCTAAAACAAAGAAGGCATTTGCGACTTGCACAGCAGCAAATGCTGAACGTCTCCTTTCTGCTAAGTTGAGAAAGATGATGAGTTCATTCTGGTACTGAAATAAGAAGAAAACAGCCCTTGACCCACAGAGTTATGCCTTTTCTTTTCCCCTTCCTGCTTTTACGCTACATCTCTGTCCAGTACACACGCAGCAGGATGCTGGTATTCAGGCCCTGTTAGGTTATTGACACCTCCTGTTCCTCAGGAACCTCCTGGGATCAGAGTAGTGGAGCTCAGCAGCTGAGTCTCTATAGAAATACCCCTGACCTTTTGCCTTGCAGTCAGTGCAGTGACAATCTGTGGACACCAATTAAGAGACAAGAGGCATTTTGACTGAGGGAATTTCAGAGTAGAATTGGGTGAAACATAGCTTTGAAGTTATGTAATTCCTTTTCTTAATAACTTGTTAAAGCTGGAAGTACTGAACCATTCCTTTCCCACTTTGCATTTTTATTCATGTTTGAAAGACATTTTCTGCTTTTTTGCAAAAGCAGTTCATCATAATCAGCTACTTTCAAATCCATCAGTACAATTCTTCCTCTCTTAGAAGATCTTTGTTGTTGTTGTTGTTACAGTGAGAAAATTTTGGAAATGGGTATGAGTCTCCTCCTCTCATCTAGAGAAGGCAAATGAGAAGATGAGTGCACTGAGGGTGATGATAAGGTTGAAATGAACACCTGCTCACAGTTCTGCTTAGTTCAGATGCTTCCTTAAGGTGAGCCGACTTTCTGAATTGCAGCTGTTAGACTTTCTGAATTAAGGGGGGAAATTACAGTTGTATCAAGCAAGAGAACATAGCGGCAGACATTGAACCAGATGAGCAAATGGCTGAGGAAATGAGGAAGGAGCCACCCCCATCTATGAACTGCAACACCTGCAAAAGCAGTAGGGTGCAGGATTGAAGCTTGTGCTGAACAGAGTAACTTCTGTACCAAGCCAGTGGATTCGCACAGTGGGACTGCTGTTATCCACAGTGACCAGCAGCAAAACAACTTTAGTGTTTTCTATTTCGTTTGCTGAAGCTTAGTCAGCTTTGCCCTAGGAGTCTGTGAGGAGCCACTCAAACATTTCCATCCTGCATTGTTTCGTGATGCATCACTTCTAGTTATAAAGAATACATGAGTAAAATTGGATTGCTTTGTTGTATTGCTGGTGTGTTGAGGATTTTCCTGATAAAATGGGAAATGGTATCAGAAGAAACTAATGTGGCAGTCCCTCTGGCCTCCACTCTTGTTTCACGAGTGCAATGTGCAGGGAGGGGTGGAGAAGGCAAAGATTTCACTAGAAAATATAGGAAAGGAAGAGCATGTTAGATAATAAACTAACGAAAATTGAATAGTTCAACTAATGCATGGCACAGTAACACAGACCAAAAGGTCTGCTGAAATATTTACAAAGAAGAGAAGTCTCCAAAAATAATGTACTGTGAGGAATTAAGGGAGCAGAAAGAAATGTGTGAGGGGAATTCAGAAGATGTGCATGGGCTGGCACTGAGCACAGAGAAGGCTTCATTAGAAGGAAACAAGTAAGAAAATGGAAATGAAGGGTGAACAAAGAGAGCTTTTTCATGAAGAGGTGATAGAAATCCTTACCAGATAATGGGAGTTGATCTTTATGGGAGACCTTTAGAGTAGCTGTGGAAACTCATGTACACCAGTTTTTGGAGACTAAGGTGAAAGGTGAGGGAGGTCAGGAAGACCTACTTTCATTGTGGGAAAAACTTATTCTTGGTGAAACTAACACATCCCAGAGAGATCCCATTTCTTGATTTTGCTGGAGATAAATATTGGGGTCTGTGAAAGGTTTCGGTGTACACAGAATGATTTGGTTCAGAAGGAACTTCTGGAGACCACTTAATCCAACCCTCTGCTATTCCCTCCAAGTAGATTGCAAATGTTCATGCCCAGGCAGGTTTTGAATATCTCCAGAGAAGCTGACTTCACAACCTCTCTGGGCAGCCTGCTACAGGGCTCTGTCACCTTCAATGCAGAGAAGCTTTTTCGCCTATTCAGTTGGAACTTCCAGTGTTTCAGATTGTGCCTGTTGTCCTTGTCTGGCAATAACGCAGCCTTGTGTGCAAGCTGCTCGTGTGACAAAATTCTGAAACAGTGTTTCCATTGCATAATCTCTGTCATGGAGTCCTCTGAAGAGCTCCATTATGAGGGGAATCTGTAGTTTGGAGTTAATGAAAAAAGAATTTACTTAGATAGTGTATTATTTTGCTCATGCTAAGAGAGAAGCTTCTGAAAGCACGCAGTAATGCTTAGCTTGCCGGGAAAAGCTCTTTTTCTAATTGAGAAATCTCATTGGACAGGTCAATTCATGCCAGACTACTACTGCAATATTATACACAGAGCACGTATGGAAGTGATTATATTTTGATCTTTGGCCTTGATGGAGGTTTACTTCCTAAAGTCTTTCAGAGAAAATTCTAGCTTGGAAAACGTACGGACTCCCTCTAGACTGACATTTATGCTTGTGTTTAACTTCTTGGCCTTGAGGCTGGCAGCTTGGGTAACACTGTCTCTGGAAACCTGACATCTCACTGAGAAAAATCTGAGTCTTGCCTTAGTAGCAGAGAGAAAACACAATGTCCTGTACACAACAGCATTCTGACTGCTGGTGCAGTTATACTTGAGAGGAGCAGCAAATGGTGTGTTATCAATGCTTCCATGGTTTGTTTGATTTTTTTTTTTTCCCCCCTTCCAGTGGGGTCATATAAGTTGTATCAGAGAAGTTGTGGATGTCCCACCCCCGGCAGCATTCAAGGCCAGATTGGATTTGGGCCTTGAGTAACTTCGTCTGTTGGGAAGGTGTCCCTTCCTGTGGCAAGAGGATTGGATTGGAGGCGTGTGATCTTTAAGGTCGTTTCCAACCCAAACCGTTCTATCATTCTGTGCTATGAAATTGAGTAAATAGTGCTGGATGCAGGGGTAGTCTACACATTAGGATCTATGTAAGTGTTGTGTGTGATGGGGTGATAGGCAGAAAAGGCCTTCACTCTGTGTAAGCACTGCTTAGTAGTAACTAAAATATCCTAAATTATGAAGTGTTTTGATCACAAATCCAAAACACAGCCCTATATCAGCTTCTATGAAGAAATTTAACTCTATCCCAGCCAAAACCAGAACAATAAGAGAGATAAAGAATAGCAGCAGGAAAGTCGTGAATAAGTCAGCTGTCAGTTTATGAGGAGTCAGTTAATGGTGGAAATTGGACTTTTTTTTTAAGTGACAGTGTCTTTTGCCGGCTTTAGCTTTTCTTTTGTAAGAAAGGCAATACATTTGTATGGTTCCTTTTGGGGTAGATCATGTTTAGACTACACAGACTTTGTTAGGTGATTTTTGTAGGTCCTTTCCAACTGAATTATGGTATGGTATTGTATTCTATGTCTGTCTTTTCACTACTACCCTTTAAACAAGTATCAGGTCATTATGTTCAGTAAGTCCATGTTTATCCTGCCACTGGATACGGGATGTCTTTGCTCAAAACCCAAAAAGGAACATACTGGCCTTGTCTCACAGCTATGTGTTTTAAGGTCATTTCCTGCCAGCTGCTTGTGAATATCTGTAAATGATAAAATGACTCTGATTATGTTCCCTAAGACATTCAAAAATTATGACTGACAGAGCAAGCAATAACCTATCTGCAGAGAGAGAGAGAGATGCAAAGTGAGAAACATATGGGTTTGAGCTGAAATGATCCTTCTCCCTCACTGGGAGACACTGCATAATCCTAAATTGGGGAAAAAGAAACAGGCAGTTCCTGCCACGTTGGGATCCAAGTTATGAATAGTTAATGACAGCATGTAAAGGCAGATTTGGCTTGCGGTTTTAGATGACTTACCTACTTTTTCAGTGGTTTTCCTGGGAAATGGAAGGAACTTGTTTTGAGGAATGTGAATATAGAAAATGGAGAAATGGAATAACTATCAAAACAGAAGGAAAAAAGGCAGAGAAGAAAAAAGCAAATAATAAATAGGTAGGTAACTTGGTAGCTCTGTGGTACAGAAATGCTTCAAGTGGTAATCTCAAGAAAGACTTGGGAATAGAATACCCTTACATCTGTTTGGAGACTTCTCCATGATTTTTTTTTTCCCCCTATAGGAATCTGGTGTCTGTTATTATTCAAAAATCTAACAAATAATCCAAGAGCTCTGCTGAGAGACAGAAATTCACATTTGATTTAGATCAGAGCTTTACAAGGAACCATCAGGTTTTTTTCCTTCCTTTTCATTTGGTCCAGCTTCAGGAAATCTCTAACAGCGATATTTTTGCTATTTATGAAACACTGAAGAAAGTCAGATTGACTGAGGCCTACTCTGTCTTTCATCTATTTTTGTCTGATCAGCATTGAACAGTAATTGAACAAATGTATAAATCATACAACAAGCTCAATCATCCAGTTTTTGATGATGTCTTCTGAAGATTACAAGCAGTTCCTCGCATTGCTGAGCTGTGATTCCTTGTAATGAGACAGGACAGTATATTGAGCAAAAGCAATGCAGATGAATGCTATGGTGATGTTACTGAGAGCAATGGAATCACATCTCACCCCGGTTATTCAACAAGGTCATGTCACAGGACCCCTCTCCTCATGAAAATTAAAGGAAAATCTGCTTCTGCTGTGAGTGCACAGCAGAAAGTCTTCCCTTCCTTTCCCAACCCTTTGATCTCTTTGACAGTGGTGGTTTGAAAAGAAGGTGCTCAAATGTGTCTGGCAGTCAGTTTGAAATAAAGGGAAACATTGCTTCTGAGCAGTGTTCAGTCACTCAGAATGGATTCAGTACTTATTTTTTGTCTGCCAAACCTTTTGTGTGTGATCCTAGCTTTGAAAAAGTTGCAATAAAAACAGACCTATGAACTTCTATATTTATTCCTTCTAACACAACATCAGATTAGATGCAGAACTGTAATGAAAAATAGTGAGCTTGTATTTTCATCTTTATATATGTCTTCTAGCTGCCAGTCTTATCTGTTTGACCTGGAGCCTGGAAAGCTGTCCAAGCTCTGATTTATGTGTTGCCAATAGAAAGATTTTGCTGGTGGAAATTATTTGGCCCTTTTTCTACCAAACCAAAGAGTACAGTCTTTAGGAAGCAGCTACTGCTCTTTTGACAGATGTGTCCAAACAGCTGAAGCTTCTTTTTTCCTAGTACATCAAGGACTACTTCTTAAGCTTGTCCTTCTCTTGTTTGCCTTTCTCCTGACACACTTTTACAACTCAACTGCAAGCAATTTTCTGTAACAGTTTATTTCAAATGCCAAAAGTCTTCACTTGTCAGTCTTGTTAGAGCTCCACCAGAAGTCTGCTTAGAACGTCTGGTAACACATCACCAGCCTTGTGGAGATTTCCTTTTTGTTTGTTTGTTTGTCTAGAGCTGCTTGTGCCAACTTTTTAGTATTTTTAGTAGTAGATAGTAGTTTGGGGGGTCAGGTTTTTTCAATCTTGTGAACAATTTATCTCACTCTTACAATTTTAAGTGAAAATTTAAAATATTGACAAGATCAGGTATTCTGCAATATCTTAAAAATCTTTATTTAAGATTGTTCATATATATATATATGCATGAGGTTTTGTCTGTTTATCACTAATATTATTTATAATAGCATATTTGATAATTAATACATACTACCTCTCAGTAAAAATTATATGAAATAGTGATGGAAGACCAGATAGAGTTCTAAGTCAAAGAGAGGGCTTAGAGGAGAAAAAGGCAGTCCATGTTTCATTTCCCTCTGTGTCCATCTACATGAAACATATGCACTCACTTCTCATTATTTTGCACAAATCAAAAATTCCAAAAACTGAAGTAGTAAAAATCTTAGAATCATTTGGGGCTTAGTGGGCTAAGACTCAGAACTAGTAAAAATATATTATTTCCAGAGAAATCATTTGAATTGTTTTTTGCCAGTAAGTTATTCTGGACAGGACTTTCTGTATGTTTTGGAGCAGGGAAAGATTTGGGAAACCATTCAATTTAGAAGCCCAAAAGCTCTCTCTTAAGCCTCACTCTGGCACATAAGATAGAATTATGAAGACATTTGACTTCACATCCTGTTCAAATACATCATGGTTCAGGATGTATCGTCCTCATAATTTGCCCTGCTCATTACTGATTACTTCTAATTTCCAAAATTTAGAGGTAATCTCATAAAACACTATTAAATTTACTCATATTCAGAAAAGTTAGGACAGAAATGTTAGGGTTGGGAGAAAGAGAAAGTCAAGTGTTCGAGCTGAGCTGGAGCTGTGAGAGGAAAGAGTAGCCAGCAGAGATCACTAAAAAGTGAGAACTTTCTGAGCAATGGCCTGGTGTGGGGAAGGGGGAAGCTTGCCTAATGTTATCCTCCAGAAATGGCAATATTGCCTAGTTCTTGTGAGTGGGAAGGGGTGGGGGGAGAAAATTATTTTTGTTATTATGGAGAATCATCATCTGTGCTTGCTGGCTTGTTTTCACAATGGAGACTGAACTATGGTAATGCCTAAGAATGCTAGACTTTGTTTCTTGCACTGCCACTGTGAAGCTCTTAGGTGTGTGACCCTGAAAGAGAGGGTTTAAGCTCTGTGAATGAAAATAAAACTTGGTGGCAAATCTGCTGTTTAATATTATTCAATAATAATATAATTTAGCACCTTTCACCATTGTTCTCTGGGTACTTTTTGAAATGAACTATCACTCGCGTATTGAAAGAGAAATTTAATTGTAGAGTAAGTATTATCTGTCTTAATTGGCAAGTTTGGTGGCTGTGAATTGAGAGCTGAATTCTGATGTCTTTTAGGGCCTCTCATAAAACCCTTTATGTCTGATACTTTGACTAGAATTTATCTAAAGAGCAGTGTCAGTTTATAAACTTGTTGAATCTTCATGCAGAATGGATTTATCTTTTCTAAATAAGTCAGATTTTTTCTGTCACTCTTAAAGAAATCACTCAAAAAACTTCACAGTAAAGTTCAGAAACTTTTAGTGGGGATTTTAAGGGTACACTTTAGAAATGAATAGTGGAGGGATCAGGCATACCACGTTGTCTTAATTAAGTGCTAATTTTAATTGAAAACTCCATCTGAAGACAAAATTCCTTGTTTTTTAAAGTTTAAAAATTGCTGTGCTCTTGATAATGTCAGTAGCTACCTATAAAGAATATGTTGCGGTGTATCTATAGCTAGTGTGGGAAGGAGAGGTAGTAGGGAGATGAAGAGATTTTTTAAAAAAGCCACAATAGATCTTGTAGACAAGTTCGAGTTGTGTTTGAGGAAAAAGTAGCTGTCTTGCAGATGGGATTTTTACCTATTTGGTGATTATTATCTTTTATATGATTATCAAATTACTCTTTTATAGGGAATTCCAGATTCCTATTATTCAATTTGTTCTTATGTAAGAGACAGGGTTAAAATAAATTGGAGTCTTTCATGCAAGGAAAGAGAGAAAGTAAATGCAAATATAGGTAAGCCTGTACAGCATATACAAATAAATGCATTTGGGAGCATTTTGTTAAAAAACGTAGTGAGTACTCTTCTTGTTTTGTATGCTGAGCATAACTTAATGGGAATGACATGCCTCATTTCTTCCCTGTGGTCTAGTTCAGACATAGTTTCTTTGTTTGCTTTTTAAACAGTGCTCAGTTTATTTGAATTCCTTCTGATTGAGGAAAACAAGGCTGCCTTAAAAAATTGTGGGGGTCATTCTTTTCAACAATGTTAGCTATACACTTACTGCTTGTTTTAAATCTCAGCATTTGTCATCCTGGATGAAAACCTTTCATCCTCAGAGAAAGAAAATAATTTTTGTACGTGCTCAGTTTTTGAGAGATCCCTGTCCCTCTCACAATTTACAGTGATGGCCATTGGTCCTGACTCTTACATCCCTAGTTCATGGGAATCCAAGCAAGATTCAACCTTAACTTCAATAACTGATTCAAAACCTGCTGAGTGCTAGGTGATGCTTCAACTATTTCCATGCAGCTGAAATTTGAACAGATAAGTGAAGGTGAACAAGCTGTACGTAGCTGGGAAAGGAAAGCAAGACAAGGACTTTATTACATTGAACTAATACCTGGGTGCTTACATGCAAGTCCTTTGCATTTGCTTTGCTCTGTTTTACTGATTTATTGTGATTTACGGATGAGCATATCTGGTTGTCCTTACATATATAATGCAAATTTGACTTGTAGTAAACTCAGGGGAACACAATAAGAAATGCTTATGCAACCCAGAGAAAGTTGTTAATATGAGTACAAAACAGCCTCAAACCACTACAGTTAAAATGAAGTGCCCTAGAAACTTTGTGACTTCACTTGAGTGACCAGCCTGAAGGAAGGTCACATCATGCTGGGAGGTGATCTGGCCTGATATGTTGAAACCCTTTTTAAGCTGAAAAAATAGAACTGTGCTAAGCAACTGAAAATAGAATATAGTCTATGTTAATTTTCTTTGTTTTGCTCTCTGTGGTGGGTTTGCTTTCCTGTAACAATCAGCATACAAATCTGTCCTTGACCCAAAACCTGAAAACTCCATGTCTGTGGAGAGGACACGCACTCAGTTACCAAACTAATGGCATCACCTCTTCTTTCTTACATAATTACTTTATATATAGAAACATATATGTGTATTTGTCCACGTTATTTTGAGTGTGTGTATGTCTATACATATTTTGTGCATATGTGCATTTACAGAAATAAAATTGTGCCCTGCTATGAACTGACTTGGGGGAGATTTTATCTCCATTTTTAGAACATTTGGTTCTATGTTTCACCACATTTTAATTTTCTCATCTTTTAGGCGAGTGAAGAATATGGTAATTGGACCACATATTAGAAACAGCATTAAGATTGAGAAAAAAGGAGGTGATTGTGTGTTAGCCACACACTGGAGTACAGTTTACTTTCTACCTTGCCAAAAATAATTTGGACATTTCTATAAATAAATCTTAGGGCATGTGCTGAATACTCCTCAGTGCTAATTTGGCTTTTGACCTTGAAGGGTTTGCTCTGTCCAGCAGTCCAACAGAGCCAATGCTGCCCCAGCTCCCTGTCCCAGGTCCAGCCAGTAGCAAGACTGAGCATGTAGTTCCAGTAGAGGCGCACACACACACACACATATCTACAGATATACATAGTCTGCCACACAGACCAATACAGACAGGGACACTCAGCCCTCACAAAAACAGTACTGATGGTCTCATCCTTTTCCCCTCCCTGGCTGCCAAGGATAAAGCTTCATTATTGAGAAATATATACAAATCCCCCAGCAGTGATCCTTTAGTCTGTAGGTCATTTCAGGACAGAGTCTCCTTCTGACTCAGAAATGGGTGTCATCCCCAGTCTGTAGGACTGAAACCCTCCTAGGATGTCCAAGGAGGGAGCCAGGGCACAGAAACTCATGTCCCTGATTGGGTGATCAGGGTTTCCTCCCTCCCAGATCTCCTTTATGCCTGAAGAAACCAGCTTCTCATTCCACATTCTAGTAAGTCTGCTGTTCAGGTGCTGATTCACTGCCTAAAGAACTAGCGAAGTTAACAAATTTCCCGAGCAGTTTTCAATTAAAATTATTTTCCATCTCTTCATTGTTTCCTATTTTGTTATTTTAATTCAACTATTTTTCATGACCTAAGCAAATGTACTGAGGTACAGTGTGGTATTAACTATTTACTAAGAAGTGTCTACGTATCTATGGTACTGGCATAATTTGCAAGTGCTTGTAAAAACTTTTTTGGAACCCTAAAATACTGTATAGCTCAGCTCTACATTGTCTCTTCAGAAATTTAGGGCTCACTACTTAAGAAAAAAATTAATAACTACTATTTTGTGTCCAAACTCAGTAAGGAAGATAAGAGATTTCATGATCTTAGGTTTCAGGTTGAAGGCTTGCACACTTTGAAAGCAACATTAGGGAAATAAAAAAAGACTGCAGTCGTTTGCACTGAATGAAACCTTCTTTCCCTAACTTCCTTGCATTAATTTTTTTCATGCTCATTGCCGCAATATAACAACCTCTCTTAAATTACTCCAAGAATTCTCCTTTTTCTAGATTGTGTTCTGATAAGCACATAATTACAGTCCAAACAACCCAAAATATGTGATTTCCATTTGAAATTTAATTGCTTTATCTGCATAATCAGTGCAGTGTAAATTAGGCATAGGTGTAGAGGAGACAGAAGGTTTCTTTTAATTAAAATGCTTTCCTTTCTTTTTTACTATATTGAACAGGTGCATTTCAGGGCTCCAGACTTTTAGAAGATCTTACTTTATGACTGGAGAGTGTTTGTGCGTATTTTAATTGACATAGGCAATGATTTATTGCCATTTTTCTTTGAAATGTCTTAATAAAACAGTTCTTTGCTAGAAATGTCCATTTGCACTGATGATTCTGCAACTTATTTATGGAATTCTGGAGTTCAAGGTTTTGGTTTTAATCAGGTTTGCTCTTTAAAATTAAGGCAGCACATAAATAATCTTGTGACATTAAATCAAAGTAGTTGTCATGCTTGTCAAATGGCTGTAGTCTGCACAATTAAAGGCCTACGGAGGGAAGTGGGGCTGGGGGGGCAGTACGGTTTAGAAAGAGAATTTACAATGAAAAAGACTTCTCTTAAACAATCGACAGGATGCTAATGAGGTCAGGATAAGCAGAAAAGAGTGGATATTTTTACTTGGTAGTTAATGCAAGAATGCTTGAGCCTTATCAAGAAGGAAGTAGGGAGCTTAAAAATCTGCTTGCTTCATACACGTGGAGACTGGTCCCTCTTCAGTACTGTTACGCTTTCCCCAGGGTAGCTGTTCGAAGGCAGCTTGTCCCTAGAGTTCTTCATTAAGCTTCATACCCTTAATCTGAAATCTAAATTTATATTCCTTGGAGCTTTCGAGGGGAGGGAGAGGGTTTGCATTTTTGTTTGGTAATGACCTGGGGTTTTTTTAATCGAAATCTAGAACTGACTTTCAGAAATAATTACAAATAAAAATGTACTTTATTTTATTGATGAAAGGCAGGCAAACAAAATCTTTCATAGTTTGTCTTGAAAACTCATGTCTCTACTGGAAAAAAAAAAGGGCTTACTTAATGTGGGAACCCATTTTTCAACATACAGGATGCACAATGATTATTTGTTCTTCTCATTTTTCTTGCCTCAGGAATGTTGGATGATAATACATAGTGGAGCTGTTTTATGATCTTTTAAGGTGTTCAGGGACAAGTGCATATTTAATCATTCAGTTGTCTGACTAGACATTGCAGAATAAAATATGTTCATAGAAGATATGCCTTCAAATACTTAGTGCTAAACAAGGTATGCTGTAGAGGAGGTGGTCATCTTATTTTTAAGTCATACCTTAGGAGCATCATCTCCCTTTCACAAGATTGATTGTTATCATGTTGCCCCTTCCCCCTGCGGTTCTGACTCCTTGAAACAGCAGAAAAGTTGTGTCTTCCCTTCTGATTTTATTCTATTTCTAGTTTGTTTCTTTAAAAGTTCTTTCCTTCTTGAGACTATATGAGGCAAACATTTCAAAGTACTCTGTGAATGAGACAGGTAAAAAGGAACACAGGGCAAAAAAAGGATGAAGTAAATACAGAATAATGGTTTGCATGTACAGCTTTCAGTATTGGCTCTTAGGTTTTTCAAAGCACTGTGTGAAATTCTTGCCACATAGGTTCTGTAAGCAAAGCTCTGCATGACTGATAGAAAATGCTGAGCTGTTACTGCATAAGGAAAGGCAGAGACATGTTGTTTATGTCTAAGTATCACCTTTATTTTTTTTTTTGTCTTGTTTTCTCAAGAGGTTATAGTTCATCTAGACATCCAGAAGATGAAGAAGAGGGAGTAACCTGTCCAAAGCTGCAAACTTCCTAAAGCATAACTACTGAATATTGTTCCATGCATTTTCAATTGACTAATAACTTACTATATCTGTAAAGATTAACAGTGTTGTTTCCTAATGATATTATATTGCTGTATACCATGTAGTGAGGCAAACTATTGCCTGTAAAAGGATATTGTTCAGTACATTTTAACACAGACACCTATCAGAAGTTTGCACTAATAAGTCTGCTTACACCTGGAAGGAATGCACCCACTCTTACTAGCTCAATGTTATGGATTTTGTGGGAAGACAATTCTTCTTACAAGCTTAAGTGATCTGATCAAATATAACATAGAAAGCTCATTAATTTTTCTCTCAGATCAGTCATGAGAAATAAGTGGTTTAAGTCTGTGCTGCTCTTTGAGAATCCAAACCCTTCTTTCAAAGCCCTAAGGCCTGTAATGCCTCTGAACCAATTTAACAAAAGATTGTGTCATCTGCAAAAAGATTTCCAGAGACACTCTGTCCCTTCCCATGACAATAAATGTCGCTCCTACTTCATTTGGAATGAACAAAATTGATTTAATCGATCTTAATCCTGAGACAATCTGAAAAATAGAAAATAGATTTTCAAGTGGTATTGGATTGAAAAAGAAGACATACCAGAGTGTCATTTTAGAGATGTCATTGTCATCAGCTTACAGTTCTTCCAAGCAACTTTCTTTTGAAGCTGAAAAACAGAACCTGTAGCCTTCTCTGGGACTCCTGTCTGTAGGACAGCTGTTTGTTCAATCATCCTCAATAGCCCTTAGAGTAGAGAGAACAAGGCTAACTTCTGGTCTGTTTCTGCTTTAAAATTATTGTGTACATCTCCGCAATATTGGATAAAATGGTTGGCAGTATGATTAATTTGATCTACCATTAGTCTTTCATCTAAGATATTTTGAAGAAGTTTATGTTGGTAATGTTTCTCATTAACTGGTTATTTCCTGTAATTGTCTTACAAAATTTCTTCACTTTGGAACAACACAATTCATTGCAGAAGAGCACCCTGGACATTAATACATTGTAAATGCTAAAAAAATGTGGTTTTAGCTATAAAACAGAGTAACAAAGCCTTCTATGGAGAAACAGCTGGTTATGTTGAAGGTTAAATTTAATAAGTTATTCACTTACTTATAGAACACCTCAGACAGCATCCATTTGGACTGAGGAAACAACAAGGAATTACTGTTTTCTGTGAGATTCATGAATTTTTAGGACATTGGTTAACTGTGGTCAAGTCCAAGCGATTTGTCCAGTAGCAGCTGTCTACTTGTTCAAATTCTGAAATATTATTTTGGTTCAGTGGCACATCTTTCTTGGTTATTCTCTCCCTAGCTGTAGACTGAATAGCCCTTGTGTGTTCACAGATAATAATTCTTTAAATTTTTTGTTTATATGTTCCATGACTCTTTCAAAGTGTAACATGCAAGGTTCAAAGCTGCTTGGTTGCTTGGTTAGTTTGACATGAGTGGTAGTGAACATTCTCTTCCAACAGTGTTTGTGATTAGAATGAAATCACTGTAATTCCTAGAAGAGGTTTTTCACTGTGCCCACTTATAAAACATTTTGTTGCTGTTATTTGCTTGTTTTCACATGCATATGAAGACTTTACTGAATTTATGGCAGGGGTGGGTTCAATGCTCCAGTAATGAATGCTGCAGTAAGAAATGGTCTTCAAGTCAAGTAATGTTAAAAAGTGGTGTGCTTTGATTCACAGAAGGGAGGGTGGAACTCATTTTGCATTAGCTGCTAATTGCAGAAATATTCAGAGCTTTGGGAAAAATTTACTTCGTGTTAGATGATAAAAACAAAATTCTGAGGGGTATATCATCTTTCTTTTTTCCTTTATATTTCCAAATCTCTTATTTACTTCGGCAAATGCAGTTTATTTGTTTTTACTCCCTTATATACTCTCTTCTCTGGGTGAGAAGGAAAGTGATAGATTGGTATTGTGTGGCCATAATGGACATGTTTTTCTAAGAACCTCACTTATTAGTCCCTTTTAATGGAGAAGACAGATACCTATCTTAATGAATTTTTGAACTTTTTGAACTGAAGTGATGCACTAAAAACTGTCACAATTACAGTTTGAGTGCGCTATAATGTGCATGTGGTATACTTTGTTATCGCTGCTGCCTTTAAAGATACGTATATATGGGAAACACATGCATACAAAATATGCATATAAATGTATATAGAGAAACTTAGCCTTTATTTTATGATTCTATGAGAAAACGTTTTATTTGTAAGTACACATATGAGCAAATTGTCAGACTAACATAATAAGGAGGCCTATACTATTTTAACATAGTTGAGGTACTCTAATTTTGGAGATGATGCCAGTTTCTGTGGGGTACTTTTGACAGTGAAATCTGTTCTGCAGCTTCCAGTGATTTTAATATTTATTAAAATACACATCAGGAACTGTTTTTATCTTATTAATGGCCAGTTATTTTTTGAATAACATTGAAATAGGGAGAATCAAAACACAAGTAGTTGTTTAAGAATAGCTAAGCATGTTCATAAACAATAAAGAAGGCAAAATCCATACAGTTTTTCTTTCAGATTAATACTTTATGAAATACTCAGGACTAGGTAAGGGAAGGGAGGATACAAATGTGAGAAGGAAAAGAGAAAATAGTAACAAAAAATGACACTTTTGTTTTGAACATTTTTGAAGTTTGTTTATATTTTTAACTAAAGGATCTATACACTAGGATGGCTTACCAAGTGGTTGTTTTGTGATGTTTCATTGCACAAATAAGTATGATTTTGCACTTTTGCTTTTTAGTTCAGGTTAATCAATCATCTTCTGTCAAAATGGGTTGTAATGGAAAAGTGAAATTTTGACTAAATGTTGTCTTCTGACCATGGAAATCTTCAGAATTTTTATTGGAACAACTAAAGTCATGAAAATTGGCTTCACCTCCCAAGGGTATAGTTGAGTACATCACATCTTGCTACTGAGGTAGCCATCTTGAGAGATCTAATTGAGCTTAGAGGGGCATATGAATCCATTCTTCATAAACATTTTTATTTTACTTGGGTTTTTGTTGTTGGTGGTTGTTTGGTTTGGTTTTCAATCTGCTTTCCTAGAGAATATGCCTTTTTACTGCGGTGAAAATGCAAATTCAGTGTTAAGGGCAGATATTCTGAAAACATGTATTTCAAGCATATACTTTTGGTCATCTGTCTAAAACAATACAAGACATAAAACTTTAAGTTAAATTTGTGAATGCCAGCAGCTTGAATCTTTCTCAGGCTCCAAGGCCTCTGATGCTTCACCACTCTCTCCTGCTATTGACTCTTTCTTTTATTTTTTTTCTCATTTTTTTTTTTTCTTTCATCAGTTATTTTAAGAGATCATCTTACTTATTTTCCAGGTCTGGTATTTTTAAAGGGCACAACTGTTTTATGAGGATAGGGATTATATCTTGAAAATATGGTCCTGGTAGAAATTTGAGAGGCTGCTTTTGCTGTCATTGTTTAATTACAGCTAGGCTTGCTGGCATGTTTAAATATGATTCTGAACACTTAAACTAGTGATGAATGGGCTTGTTATATGAATAGCTAGCACAGACAAGCATGATCTTGTGTCAGACACATTGAGAATTAATGTACCTAATTAATACAATTTTTTAGAAATGGGCAAGCCCATTGAGGATTTTTAATAGTATGAGATCTGTACTCTTAATTCCTGATCTCAATCACATTCCTCCCTGTTCAGTGACAGATGGACAAGTAAGCAGGTGCAAAGAAGGAAAAAATATAGATTATGTGCTCTGAGTTTGTAAATGAGTGGATGCGTTTCATCCTTGTTTTGATTGATGGAAGCTTTATTCTAGGAAAGGTTGTTCTCAATTTTTTATTCATACCTTGGATGATCACAGTAGCCTAGAAAATGCTTTACCAAATGAGCTTTCTCTGCTACCACAGCCTGTAATGAATGAACTTTCAGGCTTTAAAAGAAGAAAAAACAAAGGGAGTTAAGCGTCCAATGCAGATGTTCTCATCAGTGTGTATTTAACCATGAACAACCCCCTTCATTGCAAGCACATCTTTATAGAGCAGAGATGAACTCAAAAGTTTCTGCTCTATGTGTCAGACCTCAGTTTAAGCTCTGAATCCATCCATGACTACAGTCTATGCACAGATTTAGAGTTTGACAGCTCCCCATGTCAGCTTTGCTGGCACAAGAAATTTAATAAAACACAAAAAATATGTAGGTCCATTGTTTGTGTTGCTGTGTAAAAATAAATTAAAACTTAGGATTCTGAAAATTAGATCTTTTTTTCTGAAGCTGAAGATGTGGGGTTTTATCATTATTCATCATTTCTGTAATTGGCTTTTTGATTTCTTTCTGAATACTAAGTCAATGGCGGTACTAAAAACACTCAATTTTGAAATTCAGTAGGACCATATGATTTAAAAATTGTTTTGATACTGTAGTAGCATTATTTTATGAGAAGAAACTGTTAGTATTTTTATAGACCATAAGAGCAAACTTGTTCAGGCTGTTGCCAGCTTATTTTGCAGTCCTTTTGAACTGTTCTGGACACTGTGCTACAGTTAGGTTTCCTCGTCAGTCATTTCTGCTTTTTTCTTTTATCTCTGGGTCATCTTTTCTTTTTGTAAAGCTTATAGTCCACTATGTCCAGTATTTTTCAGACACCAGTGGTCAGGATGCTCTCCAATACCAGGTAGAGACAGAAGGGTTTGGGGCATCAGCAGGGCTGCCAAAGGATGACAATGGCCCATTGCATGCCAGAATATGATGCCTTGCTCAAATGTGTCAAAGGGCAGTAGCCACTGCAGTAGGTGATACAGGGTGATACAAACCAAAGGAAATGCAGCTGAAGAGCATCCAAAGGAGGGTAGTGAACATGGTGAAGGGCCTAAAAGGGAAGCTATATGAGGAGCATCTGAGGTCATGTGGTCTGTTCAGCCTGAAAAGACTTGAGACCTCATTGCAGTCTGCAACTTCCTTGTCACGGAAAGAAGTGGGGCAGGCACTGGTCTCTTCTCTGTGGTGACCAGTGACAGTACCCGAGGCGATGGCCTGAAGTTGTGCCCGGGGAAGTTTATGTTGAATATTGGAAAAAGATTGTTCACCCAGAGGGTGTTGGGGCACTGGAACAGGCTCCCAAGGGAAATGGTCACAGCACCAAGCCTGACAGAGTTAAGGAAGTATTTGGATGATATCCTTGGACACAATGTGTGTGACTCTGTGCAGGACCAGGAATTGAACTCAATGATGCTTGTGGGTCCCTTCCAACTCAGCATGTTCTGTGATTCTGTGAAACACGGTCTTGAAAGGAGATGCTCTGTGCAGGGGAAGGTATGTCTCTGAAGGGCTGCAGCCCTAGGCAACCCATGCAAGCGCAGAGACACCCCTGAGGGATGGCAGCCTGTTACCTGGTTCCCTCCCGTAGCATTATTTTATTTATTTTTGCTTGCAAGGTTTTGAATTCTAGACAACCCCAAATGATTTTAACTCTGAAATGTCTTTTCCATTGACATCTTTTTAAGTTACCTTTTAGCCATAGTTCCCATCTTACTCAGCTCTCATTCATTTTTTAAAAAGGTGAGAACAGCGCACTTTCACACAGTCATGCATTGCAAATGAACATTCATATAAACAGATCAGTCTTTGCAAAATGTTGCTAAGAATTTTTTAGTACTTACTTTAGCATAAGTAAAGATATAAAACTATATATTTCTATATTTCCTAATATAAGTATCATTCAAACTTAGCCCTTTTTGCAGTGGTCAAGATGTCTTAGATTTTTCTAAGCCTTTTGCTAAGCAGTGGAGCATCATCCTTGCCTCACACAGTCTTCTGTCAACTCTGAACAAGCAACAAACCTGTTATATCAAAACCAGTCCCCACAAGCAAGGGTAGTAATTACTAGAGGTTATTGAGGAAGAGCATCCAGTAAATTTGCTTACAACTCTGCTGTGATGTCTCCCACCCTCCTACAGTATTTTCTTGGTCAGATCTAGCACCAATTCACACAGTACTTTTCCTCCTCCATCATTCACTCTCAAGACTTACGAGCAGCAAGGAAAATGTTTTTCTCTAAAGTGAAAGGAAACCAAAGCAAGCCATCTTTTCTGGAAAGGAAGCATGTTCACTTAAGGTCCTCACCTCAGGTTCATATTTTGAGTATAATAGCTTTTTTTTCCTCCAGATTTATTTTCACTCATACATGTTCAGTGAGTCAGTTCAAAGGATGGTTGTGTTATTAAGGTGCAAAAGTATGTATAGAGAGTAACCAGCGCAAAATTCCTGTTACTGCTGCTGGGAACCCTCTGTCCCAGGACTGCCACCTTGTTGTATAACTGTTTTGTTTTGACCTGGTGTCCGTCTCTGTATGCAAAAGCAGAAGGAAGTGGTTGAAGGAATAACTAAGTATAGAAGCTTTCGTAACTAACGGTCCTATTTAGAGGCTTTGTAGTTCAAGTGTACTTTGCAAAAAAACATAAAACCTCAAACATTTTATTTTGTGCTGTATCGTATAACCAGTTTTGAAGGATTTTACTGTGTTCTGCTTTTGGCTTTATCTAGAGCATCAGCTGGACTGATTTGAGTTCTGATTCACCTATGGTGATGCGGGGGTGATGGAAGGCTTCCTGAGGTGCAGGTTGGAAGAGAACTTCTGTCTTCTTCAAGCTGACCTCCAGCCCAAAAAGCTCAGCAGCCTCTGCAAAGCAGGATGTTAAGCGCTGCAGAGCTGCTTCTGTGTGAGCAACGAGGGCGGCATCATCAGCAAAAAGAAGCTCTCGGACAAGGTGATTGAGGGTCTTGGTGTGGGCCTTCGGTCTCCTGAGGTTGAACAGGCTTCCATCAGTACGGTATATATATATTGACTATCATCAATGGTCCACTCTGGCCTCCAATCGGGAGGCGTGGAGACACACCATCCATAACGCTGCTGATTCCTTTGAAAATGCACGCAGAATCAGTCTGGAAGAGAAAAGACAACGCAGAAAGAGCCGTGCCTCACCAACACCGCCTATGGAGACTTTCTGCTGTGCCTTTTGCAACCGGACTTGCCTATCTCGCATCGGCCTCTTTAGCCATCAGCACGCTTGCAGCAAGCATGGGTAGAGCCCTTCCCAAATCTTCGTTCGTGAAGCCAAGCCATGGTGGTGGTGGTGGTGGTAGAGCATCAGCTGTTCAGTTACTCACTTTCCAGGCAGGTGCTTGGGGTGGTGTTTTCCCTTTCCAGTTTGTCACCTCAAACAGCTGAAGGTTCATGTTGTGAAGACATTGTTTTTCCAGCAGGAGCACTGGCAGTCTGGAATTTCCATTCATGCTCAGCTGGCTCCCTTGCCAGCTGTAGTTTGATAGCTACTGCAATTAATTTACACATAAAATAAAGGCTTCACTGTGCGCTGCTGGGACAGTTTACACCTAGCTGGCAGAACAATCACCTTTCTAATTACAATGCTGTTCCCGCACTGCCATGTCTGACCTTGCTGATAAATCTGAGTCAGACAAGAATACAGGAACCTGTAATTCACAAACTGTCACCATTCCCAGACCGAAATCAGAATTGAAACTTCTACTGTTTTGAAAGGGAGAATTCTTAGTCATAATGACTCGAATGTAGCTTTTGGTCAAAGAGAAAAGAATAACAGGGTGGATTTTAAACTTCAGATGTAATTTCATGTGGAAATATGCATTATTTTGTTGACTCCTAAGTATTGGTATTGGTTTAGTTAATGCTAGGTTTATAAATAATGAGCTTGAATGCAGATGCATATATCCATAAAATACCACTTACATACTCGTATTTAAAACAATGTAACTTGCTTTTCTGTAATGTATGTCTTCTGGATTTGGAAGGGAAGAGTGCTGTATGGGATCATCTGGTGTCCTATAATGTAGTAAGCCCAGACTCAAAAAGAAATTTTTGTGTGATAGTATGGGCTTGTAGATGCTTGACTGACAAAAAAGTTCAGCATAAGTACTATAGCCTGGTTGTCAGAGCATTTGGGTAATTTAAAGACCCATATTTAACAAGACTTAATAAAAAAATGTACAGTATACTATAAATGAAACAGTGGCCATGGCTGGATGCCTGACTCCGGCGTGTTTGTTAGGGTACTGGTTTAAGATATTTTCTCTTTATACATGTGCTCTCCCCCCTCCACATACTCCTGTGGCTTTTTCAGGCAAACAGTATTGAGGAAATCCTGAAGCTATTCCTCAGGTTATGCTTCTTGGATGCCCCTCACAAATGAGGATGCTTAGTTTGTGAATCTCAGATGGCTTAGGTATGGCACGAGGGCTGTTCCAGTTCCCTGGCTGAGCTGAGGATACACCATATTGACCTCTGGGTGTGTGCCACGGAACTTTTCAGGCATTTAACTAAGATTCCTAAATAATGATTATTATCTACATCAGGCCACTTCTTTCAAGACTGAAATGTTAGGCACTCTGAGAAGGTAGTTTGACCCACTTATGATCTGAACTGCTCTGTAGATTGCATCTTACTGACATGAAAGATCCTGATCTTCTCACTTGCTGAAATCTGTGACTTCTATGAGATCTCTGTGTTAGACATTTAACCCTGAATTTGGCTGCCAGAAACCTTGGAGGCATAAATTGTTCAGGAATCAATTTGACACTACTGAAAAGGGATTTAAATCTAACCGACTAGAACTAGATTTTCCTGGGTTTCAGGCTCTTTGAGAAAAGGGTTCTTTCATTAGGTATTTAAATATTACCCAGCAGAAGGTCTGATCTTGGCAGGGGGTTCTGGATAGCTTATAAGACTTTACAGGTTATTAAAACCAGTAAAGAAATCACTAAATGGAGTTGCATAATTCTATTCTCAGAATCAAAAGTCTGGAAAAGCACTTGTCTGCATTTTACATACTGTGTGTCATTGCTTTGCTATGTTGAATCTTTAATCTCTGATTCCAAAACAAAAGAACTGAATTGATGAAAATGGTGAACATAATGGAAAAGCTACCTAAAAATGCACAAAAACCCACAAAAACTTGCATTAAAATGCATGATAATTTAAAATAACATGAAGTGTTCAACATGTTTCTGATGGGAAATTATCTCAATTTATCTCAATAAACTTTTGAAATAAATTTTATTTTTAAAATAATAATGCATGAGGAGGGAGGATGTTTTTGGTGTATAGGACCAAGATACTCTGACAGTGCTGCAAGAGAAAAAGTATCTGCTTTTAGTTTTCAATCCACTTTTCATTTTAAGGGTCTTAATGTAATTATAAAATAGTAACTACTTTCACAGCAAATTTGACTGGGAGTTAAATGTCATTAATTTAATTTTCCATCAAAACAATTCAAAGTGTTTCCCAGTTCTACAAATAATCTTGAGCCTTAATAATATTATTTCATTCTTTCTGCTTGCAAATGAATAAATTGCCTTCATATAAAAATTTTATATTTTAAAACATGTGAAAGAGATTCCCCAGATAAGTAATCCAAGAGCAATGATGTTTGAAGCTATAAAGATCAAACCTAAATACTGTGTCATTGAAGAGAGTTTTTCTTTGCAGTCCTGGTCACTATGCCTTCAGATAGGAGGACAAGAAGTGGCTGTGCAATAATA
This sequence comes from Grallaria varia, assembly GCA_013396735.1. Taxonomy (NCBI): domain Eukaryota; kingdom Metazoa; phylum Chordata; class Aves; order Passeriformes; family Formicariidae; genus Grallaria; species Grallaria varia. Next base: position 153,046 of record VWZG01009907.1, on the reverse strand, counting down.
CATATTTTTATCCTGAGTATTTGTTCATTTAATATCTTATTTTAACAGGTATGTGATACAAGTTACTTTAGAATTAGTTCTTATAATTAAGCAGTGAAAAAAAGTCTGAACAGAAGTGGAACAGAAGTAAATATGGAATTAAAATTTAAAAGTACACTAACTTACCCAGAATTAGTTAGTGGTGAGACTTTCATATTTTCAGGATACTTTCGGAGACTTTTTTTTTTTTCTTTTCAAGTATATGAATTCTGATGATCTCATTCTGAACCAGAATTTAGAAAAGGAAATATTTTTTTCCAGGGATAAGTTCAGTGTCTTCTATCTGTAAGGACCTCAGGAGCTTCATGTGGTTCACTTATAATGTGAACATATCTCTGGGAAAAGGTTAGCCTTGATGATTCACAAAGTGTACACACGCATATTCCTTATGTGTAAAAATGCCAAGAAGAATATGAAGAAACTACTTAAAGCAAACAAGAAAATAACACAGCTAGTAGGCCTCATATTGACTATTAAAATTATCAAGTTTGAAGAGATCCTATCTTATAGTAATGACATTCTTACTGCTGGGTTATTTTGGACATATACCAGACTGCATCAATCTATATTTTCATCTCCTTTTAATCTCTTTTACCAATTCCAGGTACTGAACTTTGCATGTTAAGAGGCTAAGAAGAGGTTAAGAAATAATTTTGCTGCAAGTGTTCCATGCAGTGCCAAAATGTTACCAAATCAGCATCTGCATGACTTTTAAAAATGCATAACACCTTGGTGGATGTGGTAGTTTAAATTTTAGGCTTTGGTGAGGTTTGTTGTTTTTGAGGCCTTCCTTAACAACTGGGGTCAAAAACTAAGGAAGTATTCCATCCTATTCCCTCACGTAATCAGGTGCATATAAGATAGGTGAGGGGGAGGTCCCCTCTCCCTTGGGCTCCAGCGTTCCTCCCGCTCACAGCTCTGGGACAGCAGCTCTCAGGGTTTGGGCCTCGCTGATCTCTGTGGGCTGAGCCCTGAGCCGAGGGCTCTGCCCGAGTCGTGTCAGGGGGAGGAGATTTGCTGTTCTTAAAGGGACGTGGTGAGATTCCATTGTATTAGTTATTTTGTTAAGCTATTCCCTGAGTTCCGATTGAGTATATCTGTTGTGTTTTTACCCCTTTTGTCCTTTTTTCCCCTTTTCCCATTGGGGTTGGTTGGGGTTTCCTTGGGGCCCTACTCATATGTATAAATTGTTTCATTGTATATAATTATATATATATGTAGAAATATATATTTTTGCTGCAATTTTTCCTCTGCTTGTTTTTTCCCTTTCTCCGTTTTTCAGTGGGGCAGGGGGGGAAGGCTGTCTTGGGCTGCTGTGGGTGTGGCTGGGAGCCAACCCAAACTTTTACAGTGGAGCATGATCTTTTTACTGGCACTCTGGTAACCTTGACTTGACACCTAAATAACAGGCTTGAAACTAACTGTACTAAATAATGTGGCCATCTGAAATTTGGACATAATGGTAGCTTATGTATCACATATGTATCAACATAAATGTGTGTACTGTGTACACATTTGTGTGTTTCATATTAACATTGTAGAATCATACAGCTCTCAGTGTTCCTGTTAATTCTTTGTCTTTATTTCTCATCAGTTTCCTTCTCTGAGACCTAACTCTTACTATGATATCTTTGAGTTTGTGTTGGGGTTTTTTTTCCCTTCATAGTCTTTCTCTTGAGCACCTTGTGTATTTTTTCTAGGCATTTTTGATCTAAGACATCATTTTGGTTTTTCTTCTTCCTCCACCTCTTCTCTCTCTGCCCTCTTTAGTGCACAGACTTTCCACACTAATTGGTGCCACACTGCTTTGCTTCACACTAAAGCCCCTAAATATGATGAAAAATTTATTTCTGTTGTCCCACTGTTGCATAAATCAGTGGTCAACAGTAGTATCTAGTATTTACAACACTGATCATCCTATAGAAATGTTAGTTCTGAATCCTCAGTAGAAAATTACAAGAATATTATTTTCCATGCGTTTCTTTAAGATATTTTTTTCTTCTCTCACATCCACGGAGTCCTTAAGTCTTGGTTTGTTTTTATATTAATTATTGAAGATTTTTCTTCAGCATTTGCTTTTCTCTTGCATCTTATTTTATACCAGCAGCCGTGACATTTTTCCATACTGTACAGTAAGGATGTAAATTGTATTTCCTAGTCTCAAATCGCCCATTCAAATGAAGTTGTGAGTGTGTGCCAGCCAACAGCTACTTATCTATCCATCAAATCACCAGTCTAAGGGCCCATTGAGCTATCACCTCCCTTAACTTGTTTATATAAGCTGTAGACAAGCTATCAGATTATGAAGTGGGTTTCTTTGCTGCTACATTTGTTTTGACCTCAATTAGTAACTTGAATGTACTACATCTGTTCTCACAGACTATTCAAAGTGTTCCAAATGGAACAAAGAGCTCACAGATTTCAGTAATGTAGTTATCCATTGGATGACGCCAACACATATTTCATAGTGAAGAGATGTTTGTTTCCTGTTATTTCTTTCAAGTACTTTTGATCTAAATAAAGTCAATAGGCAATGTCTTTCTGATCAACTTGAGCTATTAAACTCAAGAAAAGAGCTTTTATTGAAACCTGACAAGCTGTTCCTGACTATACCTCTAATCTGAGGAGCAAGGAATATGAATTCTCCCATGCAAATGATGAGGAAATTGTGTGACCCACATTATGCTCCCAGTGAGTTGTACAGAGTCTCAGTGTGGTGGTGCTCGGACACAGTTGTGACAATATAGATATATCTATAGATATATATATAGATGGACATTTCAAGTCCTGCACCTGGGTCAGGGCAATCCCAAGCACAAATACAGGCTGGGGGATAAGGTGATTGGGAGAAGGTCTTGGGAGAGAGACTTAGGGTTACTGGTGGACGAAGAGCTGGACGTGACCCAGCAATGTGTGCTCACAACCCAGATGGCCAGCTGTATCATGGGCTGCACGTAAAGCAGTGTGGGCAGCAGGTCAAGGGTGCTGATTCTCCTTCTCTGCTCTGCTTTGGTGAGACCCCTCCTGGAATACTGCTATCAGCTTTGAGGTCCTCAACACAAGGAGGACATGGACCTGCTGGAGTGGGTCCAGAGGAGGACTATGAAGATGCTTATGGGGCTGGAACACCTACCTCTCCTATGAAGACAGGCTGAGACAGCGGGGCTTTTCAGCCTGGAGAAAAGAAGGCCCTGGGAAGACCTTATTGTGGTCTTTCAATACTTTAAGGGAGCTGATAAAAAAGATGGAGAGAGACTTTTTACCAAGGCCTGTAGTGACAGGACAAGGGGCAATATTTTTTAGCTGAAAGAAGGTAGATTTATATTGAATGTAAATAAACATTTTTTTTACTGAAGTGGTGGTGAAAGTATTAAGGATAATTTTCTATATCAATCTGCTTTCATCTTTGGACCCTTACATGTTAAGCCTATAACTGACAGTCTTCAGAGGACAAAGCGGTTTCTGCACATAGTTTCTATAACATCAGATGCATCAGAGAGCATGATTGTGTTGCTTGAGGCTTTGCAGCTTCATTATCTTTATTTTACCTTAGATAAGTACAAACTCAACTAGCTGCAACAGAAGAATTAAACTTTTTAGAGTGCTGCAGGTGGAATCTACACTTTAAGTATACATCATGTGGAGAGGTATTCCCATCAGAAGTACTAAAATGATCTCTCTAGGACTGCACCATTTCCTCCCCACCTTGTTTTATATAACTAGAAAGGTAAAAAGGCAAAGTGATCACTCACAAGTATTAATTAGGAACATCTCAATTGAATCTCCATTAATTTGTCTCTGTCCTCACCATCTGATTCTCATAGTTAGGCTCTCCTGGCATATGTAAAATATGCACAGCAAAAAAATTTTCTGCAGATATTTGCAGATACGTCAGGGGGTAACTGCCATAAAGGTAGCATTAAACTTTTCAATTAAAACAGACATAAATTTTTCTATTTCACACTTTAATGACCAAGTGTAATGTTCAAAGTTTCTAATAGGTGTTACATTTTTCTATAACACTTATAAGCTAAAACAAACGGTTCCATTAGCAGCAGAACTAATGTAACTTGCTTTTCTATTGTCACCGGCCCTTGCACACCAGCCCAAGGTTGTATATTTTGTCATGCAACCACCACAGCAGGAGTGTAGCTTGTCTGGAGCTGTGCACCTGCTTAATGGACAAAAGATCTTAATTTTTTTCCCCTGTATGTTGACTACCGTCTCTTGAAAGAAATATAGACTGAGCTCTTTCTGCTTTTCCATTACTAAAGGGACAAATAGTGTCTTTCTTCTCCTGAGATGTAAATTTCTAGCAAGGGGGGAATAACCTTAAAAACTTGTCCACTTTGAAATGGGAATGAAGTAAGCCTATTGAGGGGACAGCAAAAGTATACTCACGTGAGTTTTACTTTTTAGGAAAGCCCATTAAATTTGATATGCTCCATGAAAAAATGAGATGGAACCGGGTTTTGAAAGGGCATCAATTTACTTTGAATATAGGGTAAGATTCCCTAGGGTAAAATTCTAGCTCTATGAAATGGTTTAAGTTTTGTGTTCATTATCAAGTGAGGAGAATTGGATGCTTTATCAGTACTTTCAATTCAGCTGGTTTTAATGTTGCTGAACATTTGCTTTGGGATGGAATTTACTCTGATTTGCTCATTTCTGACTAAAAATGGAGTCTATGTTGAATGATTCAGATACTGAATCAGTCAAATCCATCCACAGCCCTCTATCATCTGCTGTTTGCTTTTTAAAATACAAAATCCAATTCAAGCTTATCTCTTTAGGCTTGATCCAGAAAGTTTTGTGTAACAAATCTGTTATTGTTAAGGTCAGAGCAAAGTTCTGAATTTGGAAAACATGGGGTACTATTTGAGAATGGATCTGGGAATGAGCTTTTGGGTCTGTTCAAGTTGATAGGATTTTACCATAGCCTTTTTCTTAGGAAGGAATTAATGTGAAACAGGTAATCCATCTGTGAGGTCAAAGCACTCCGAAAGGTGAGAAGAGTTTACAGTGTCTGTTGTCCCTTGTTTTCTGCTACTTGTAGTCCACACTGAACGATCAAGATTAAGGGAACCTGTGGTTGTGGAATTTCCACTCGATTCTTTAGGTCTGTGTTTTTACAAAACCAAAAAAAGTGATAGAATTTGTTATTAAAAAAAGTACATAAACTAAAATCCAGTTTTCTGTGATATGGGCAAAGTAGAGGTGTCTATGACCTTAAGGAGTTACTCTTAATTTACAGTTAATGTCTAGTATTTTAATTTGAAAATGCAGGATTTTAAATCAAACACATCATAAAGTTACAGTGGTATTTCACTTTTTATGGGGATTATTCTTAATTTGCAGTTATAGCATTATTTGAAGATAAAAAAGGTGCTAATGCTCTGCCTTTTTGCTAGTGAGTGTGGTCTCCCAGAATACTAACCTGAGGGCTTCTTTTTGCTTTTATTGCTTTGGTCGTGTGTCCACATCCTGTCTCCTCTTTTGCAATGTCCTGCTTTTCCCCAACCCCTCCTCATGGATTTAATCATAACAGAGCAGAAGTTTATTCTAGTTGCTTATAAAAATCACAAGCAAAAGGGTCTGTGGTCTGAACCAAGGGACAGGAGGGAAGTTACTGCACCTGGCAGCACTCCTGGTGTGAAGCCACGATGGTGTGGATGCTGCTGCAACTCTGGTTTCCCCGAGAAATGTATTTGTCTGAGTCAGTGACTCTTCCATTTCAAGTAACAGTTTGCATTGCAGTAGTTACTTAAAACCAACAGTGCCTGCATGTGAAGGAAACTGATAAGAAAAACAAAGGTTCAAAAGCCAGAAATTAAAGAATTCTTTTTCCTGAATCCTCTGCGCTGTGAAATACAAGTGCTGGAACAACTGCCTTAAACTTCTTGCAATTTTCTTCCAACAATTTGTGCTATTTTCACTGAGTTTTTGTTTCTTGAAACAATACAGCAAATAACAGTGGTATTGCTGGAATGAGGAGGGGCTTCTCTTTTTTTGTTTAACGAGAATGTATTCTTTTTTACTCTGGTACGTGTGTGAGTCGTTTTGTCAGCTTTCTTTGAAAAGAAATCAGTGTGTTCTGTTGCTTTGCAGACAGCAACTGTGATTTGAAAGATAAAAGCAGCTACAACCAAAATGACATTTGCATTCAAGATTCATTGCTTGCACAAGCATGTGAAAGAAATCTGCTTTTTGATATGTATTTCAAAACTGAGGGGGAAAAGCAATCCCACCCATGGATTTAAAATGTGCTCTTGGTAGTGTTGCAGGAGGCAGTAATTTAAAATGACGATGAAGTTTTAAATTCTCTTAAATCTCATCTGCTGGTGCAATCTCTGATAACAGTCTTCAGTTGAGAAGCTGAGATTTTAAAACATCAACATGGATGGGACATGAAACCTTGCATTTCTGACGAACTCCTGTCAGAGATAAATACAACTAAGATTGGAAATTTAGATCTTGAGAGTGAAAGTGCTTGAGCAGATGAGATTCCAGACCCTGGAAGGAGATATGTTATAGACGCTCGTGACAAATTGGAAGAGCCAATTTGTATTAAATCAAAGATCGAATTTATTAGCAAGCGATAAGAGAGCAAAACAGCGCTGGGCAGTTTGGAGAGACTGTGCTCTGCCAAAAGTCTGCACCATACTGAGGAAAAATCTCTATATTTATACAATTTTTAACTCTTGTGATCTGGTTATCTCCGCATTGTGTATGTGTCCTTGTTGACAGTTACCAGGCGGTCGTAAACTGCCTCTTGGAGTTTTTGTTAGGTGATGGATGTTTTCCTTCAAGTGTAAATTGTCAGGAGTTAAGGATTACCCTAATTGTCTTGAGGTGGGAAACGTCCCCCTCTCACATGTAAATCACCAGGATGTGAAGTTTATTTTAACTGAATACCCGTGACCTTCGATAAGCAGGGGTCTCTTCACATTCATGTGACTATTAGATAAGCAGATGAAATCTTCTTTTCTTACGATTTTATGAACAAAGTTAACTCATTCATTACAAGATAGAAAGTGATTTTGACTTGGATACCATTCTCAGACAAAAATACAGACTGTGATTTTGAGACTTAGGACTGTGTTTGGTTAAAGAATAGGAACAGTATGGATTGTGTTTGGTTAAAGAATAGGAACCGTATTTTCTTTCACCACTTGCTAGAAGGCAAAGATTTTGAAGTTAGGTAATGGCTGTTTTTCCTTTTGGTGTGGTGATGGTGTTCTGATGTGGTAGTGAATTTTAATAGTTTAGGTTTTCCTTTGGCAGAAGGCTTAAGAGGGAAGGAAGGAACTACAACACACCTGGTGACAACGATACCACTCCAATTGTTGACTCACTAATTTCAAGAGTTTATTTTGAAATAAGAGTCGCCTATGCTCATTTAACATTCTACTTGGATGTTTTAAAGAATGTTTTTCAGTGTTAGAAACTAACAGCAATATAAGAAAACAAAAAAAGTATCCATGTTGTATTTTAAGTGTTCAGCATTGTTATAATTGTTAGCAACACTTGTATTTTTTTAAACAGCCAAGATGGACCTAAGAGGTGAGGCATAACACAGTGTATTACGACACTTAGCAAATATCAATAAATATGGAATTTGTAAATTCTATTTGCTAATATTTTTAACATGTTGCAGAAGACTACTACTCTAAGCAGAGTTAGTGTGCTGAGAATTCTGACTACAGTGATGTTTTGAGGAACATTTCTGAAACACATGGATAATCTGCCTTTTAAAATAGCCATAACTTACAATGATAAAGTGAACTTGGTATACGTGTCCCTTTAATTGAAGTTGCTACAGAAATAAAACCTGGTTCCACTAGTCTACTGATTAAGACAACCAGAAACCATCTCAGTGGAGGCACAGCTTGTTAGCTAAGCAGATAAATATTTCCACAGCTATTTTGGTTTTTTCTTATTCAGTTTTCAATATTGACAAACAGCGTCTTGAAACTGGCCCCCTTGCTTTTATGAATGTTGCACAAAGGAGTCATCTCCAGACCTCTCTTAGGTAGGATACTTAATTGCATCAGACAGACAACTTTATTTACAACTATGTATCTAAAAAATTAAAAATACTTGTCTCAGGAAGAACCAAGTGGCACAGCTCATACTACAAGGCAGAGGGTTTCCCTCTCTCTCTTTTTTCGGCATCATCCTCCAGTGTCACAAGAGGACATTGGAATCTACTCTTTTGTTAAATGTTTCTCTTAATGTAAACTTAATTTTGTTCAGACTGGAAGTGCATGTTTGCTCTTTGAAGATGTGGAAATTAAATCACTTTTTAAGGTTAGTACTCAAACTCTGAAGCCTGTCCAGTGAGTATTGTCTTGAAAGCTGCTGATACACATTCATGAAGGACAGGAGCTGTGGCTCTACTTTCATCAAACAAATTATACTCTCCAGGTGCTAAAGTTAAGTAAAGTTCAGAAGTGTGAATGACAGGCACATGGGACAGATGTAAAGCATAGAGGATTTGGAGTACTGTACACGCAAAGGTAATTTTGCACAACCTTTTGAATCTGTGCGTGGAAGCATACAACTTCATTTATAAATAGGGAAGGGCTGTTCAGAAGAAGACAGGGCTAGTAGGTCTGAGATCAGGTCGGCAGCCAAATCTGAAGCCCTGCAGCAGATTGGAATATCTATTGTTTTATTTGCCTTTCTCTAGTGCTTTACTAGTTCAGGACTGAACAGTCATATAAAAATATCTATGTGTCCAAGGGTAGTTTCAGTAATTTTATTAAACCTTGTAGAAAACTCTGTATTGCTTTTATGACAGATAAAGCTTTCAATGAAGCTGAATATGCGTAAAATTTTTTTAGGCAATACAAGGTTTTGCCTCTTTATCTTAATATTTAGAGTAGACTGAAACTTTTTTAAATAGCTTGGTAGGAAATAGTAACATGTTGAATTTTAGAAACTGGTATAAACTGAATCTAACCCACTGACTATGAAAACCTTTAATGTCCAAAGTATAATATGCGTGTATTTAACCTATTACAACATTTAGTACAAAACGCTATTGTTCCTTGGGGACTTTCACACTGGTTTTAAGTCTCTGCTTTTTCTAAACTTCAGTGCTTCACTGTTAACAATGAAAGATAAGTTAGACTTTCAGGAGGGGTACCTGAATACAGTTGATATTTCTGTGTATACTGAAAAAGATTCAAACATGGACCCTGAAGGTAAGCCTTAGACCTACTTTTGTAGCCATCTAAAGACAGACCATTATCACCATAAGTGATAATGAGATTCATGGTGTGTAACATCTGATGACAGGATCCTGTCTGTTCATTCAGGTTTCACAGGTCACTGACTGACAGAAATTCACTAAACTCCATAATCTGTATTTGACAGTCACGTCTGATCAAGAAGGCATAAATTATTGATGTGAATATGTTAAGAAATTGGCATTTATCACATTTGTTTATCCAGTTTCAAGTATTATCTATTTCTGATTTTAAATATGTTTACTTTTAAATTGGAATACTTTGGTATGTTTTTCTAGATTATAATGATACTGAATGCTCAAAGCACTGAAAAAGTAAAGGATAATATCTCTCAAAGTCATACCTAGAAAAGAGAGAGTTGGATATTTGGATGGAGGTGAGAAATTTTGAACGCTAGGTCTGTATGGGTGTATTGTATCTCTGCAGGGCATCAAAACTTGAGCCTAAATTCTGGCGCTGAAATCATGTGCAAGTACATAATCACGTTGTTTTCCGAAGAAGTTTAGAAATCTTTTTATGAAGTCTTTAGAAGATATGACATTAATAATCCTTTTTCTTTCAATGTAGGTACACCTTTTTTTGTGTGGACTAAGAAATATTTTGTATCCAGTTATTACAGAACATTGCATGCCCTAATGGTTTAATCAGTGCTAAAAAAGCGGGGCAGATTTTCATTTAGATCAAAGGCAACCTTAGCAAAATAAGTGGAATAATCTGATCTACCAAAGAGCTAGCTGTTCTATGTGAAAATCTGGCTGAGTGTGAAACTGGAAGATGTTGCTTCTTTTTTTCCTTTTGAGTCTTCTATTTTTATCAGATTATTGTTTTTGTCTATAATCTCTTTTAACTGATTCAGAAGCTATGGAGAAAAAAAACAAAACAAAAGAAAAAAAACCCCAACCAAACGAACAACCAACACTGTTTAAAAGAAAATATTTTTAGTTCAGATTGATTTTCCAAAGTGACTTACTGACCTTTACTTTCTGTCATGATAACACTTCTGTGGCAGAGGGGACAACTGATTTAATTTGCCTGAACCTATCTACATGTCATAGTGATATTTGAAAGGAAGGCACAAGTGCTTAATCAGTAAAGAAAAGAAATGTAGTAAAGAAAATGTCTGTTGAAGCCAGGGTTCATTAGAAGTTCTGAGCAGCTTTTACTGATGCTGTGGAAGTCAGACAGGAGAGGACTGAACCATAACATGAATCAACAGAGGAAATGAGCTTTACTAGAGTGAACTGATATTTGAAAGTGTGCAACTGGTGTTACCGTTTTTTCCAGCATGAGCATAACGTGTGCTATTGTCAGAAAATTCTTGTTAGTATTCAATATTTTAGAGATTTGATTAATCTGCTTAATCCATTGATGATGGAAGATCACCCTTCACAAGAATTTTAAAGCCTGTTTTTTTTCTTGATGAAAAATCAAACACAGAGCATATAGAACTAGTATTTATACCACAGACATATAATTTTTTGATACAGAAATCAAGATCAAGAAAAATGGACTATTCCCTTTTTTCCCCTGGCACATACTTTCTATTCCAAATTTTCTCCCTCCTGCTTATAAACATGGACTTATCTGGATATGCCAAATATATGGCCTGGAATAAATTTCATTTGGGGCTGTGTGATTTTATTGACAGGTATTTTTTGCTCTAATGTTGTGCTGGAATCATAAAAAAATGTGTATCAAAATTGAAAATGATGTAATACTTCAAAGTTATTCAATTAAGTGTTTAGCAATGTAACTAGAGAAATATAAGGAGTTGTAAAATTCAAAATAATATTTATTTACAGTATCGCTGAAAAGAACCCTAGTTATATTGTCTTATTGTTTAGATCAGCAAACAGCACAGTGAAATTTTGTGAAAGAATAACCCAAATGATTGATTCAAAATCAGTTGTTCTTAACTAACCTTTTATGGATTTTGGATTGTTGGGTTTTTTTTAATAATATGAAGTTAAATATGTGTGCCTCCAGGATATTTTTTTGCATGGTCCTAAAAGCCTCTTTTAATGCAGTGAGTCAGGCAACCTTTAAAAAATAGTCTACCCCGTTTTTAAGAGTCTGGGCATGCAAGCATTTTGGAAACTATATGCAACTGGGCTTCATTCAGATCTTCTCTTTGCTTCCTAGAAGTCCATGATCCAGAAAAGTTCGTGGAAGTTGTACAAGTTATCATTTACAATAAAGAAAGAGTAACATTAAAGTAAATACAAGTAAAATATAATAATATAATAGTAAGCAATGTTTTGGCCTCTGTTAAAATGGAAATTTTATTACTTTGTATTTACATTTTGTTGTATGTTCTGCTGAACTTATATGTTCTGGTGAACGTATATATACATATATATATATGAACTTATATCAATGTGTGAATTAAGGACTAGATGTGGGCAGGATTTGAGCAGGATTCTTATAGGCCTTGGTCTACTCCCCTACACAGAACCATTGCCTGCTCATGGCCCATGTACTCAGGGCAAGCATCTTAAACAACATTTCCAGTTCTGCTGCTGTTTGTTTTCCAAGCTGAACTTTGTAACCTGGAAGTCCTTGTGGTGCTGTCTCCTGTACTGTTACCACACTTGAAGACTTTCCAAAGGGACCAGGCAGGCATAGGAGGGTTAATTCGCTATGGTAACACTGGTAAGGCATTGACATTTCAAAAGAAATCTTCAAAAATAAGTGTCCCACCAAGCTGAAAATCCAGGTGCTTATTGCCATCAAGAGAAGTGGAGTGGTCTTTGAAATAAGGCTGGAGAGAGTCTTGTGATTGTGTGCCCAGATCCATACGTGAAGCACGCTGCTTCCTTTTTCACCAAAAATGAAACTGTTGCTAAGGTCTTTATGGGTAAATGAGGCAGTGCAGTTGTTCTGTAAAGCTGAGCTCAGATAAAGTGGTGACAAAGAGCAGGATTCTATCTCAAAATTTCTGCTTGTGCTTCTAATAGTCCATATTAAAAATAAACAATAGATATTTGCCATCTATGAGGGGTATGTGAATGGGAGAAGGGTTTTACATCTGGTCTTCAAAAAGTTATCCTCTGCCTAACTGCAGCTCCTAGACATGTACTACAGACTCCAAAGTCCTGCAAATAAGCAGATAAACCCTGAGTGACAAGTAAATCATGTAGTTCCCAATGGGTGCAGCTGCAAAGCAAACTAGGTATTGAGCTGAGCATTGTGTATATTCTTCAGTAACAGTGTCTCTGCCCACTTTGTTTTGTGTCACCCCATTTTTCCTCTCTGGCACTGCATCCCTGCTTAGAATGAGAATAATATACAACAATTGTTTTCTAAATATTGTTGTTTGGGAAATAATTATTCAGAGTGTACAAAGAATTCTGAAAATGTAAAATTCTGTATGAATTCACAGGTGGCATTTATTTCCACATGTAGAGAGCCGTGTTTCTTAATGTGATATTTTGTTAATTATTATTAACACTTTGACAACATGAGTAATACATTAGAGAATGGTTAGGTAATATGAAAGAATCTATTATAAGAAAATCGGGAAAAATGACTGCTAGTTCACTAGTTGGAAAGGACTCTGTGACTTATTGTAAATAATAGAAAAAATACAACTTAAAATTTGGATACTGAATATTGCTCATGTGGTTTACATTTATTAAATTTTTCTAATTTAGTGACATATTTTTGAGTCTGAGATTTAGATAAATACATCTCCTGTTTTCACTTTAAAGACACAGAATGTTCTCATGCATTCAAGCTATAAAATTATCCTTTGTATAGCATAGGTTAAGCAGTTTCTTGGTTTAGAGGGTTCCACAAATCATTTAAGCCAAGGTACTGGTGAGCTAGTGTCCTTACATGATTGTTTTAAAGTGACTGCCTATTGCTAGCTATACTTCTTCCATTGCTAAACTAAAGACTAAAGAAGCTTTTTTAAAGAATGCCTGCTGTGGTGTTTTAGCATAGAGGGTAATAATTTGCCATTGAAAAAAAAAAAAGCTGATAAAGTGCAGAGATTTGCCATCATCTCAGGGTCTGCAGTGAAATTCAATCTTATGAGAAAAGAAAGGGATTTGAGGACACTCCTGGAAGAGATGTAAAAGTATTAAATGGGTCATAAAGCAACCAACAGTGGCAGCTATATATGGGACTTATTGGTTGCTATAAAGGAAGATGAGAATAATTAATTTCACATGTAGCATCAGGAGTTATTAATAATGAAATGGTACTCTAACTTCCTGAAGATGCAGCAGTGAAAGAAAATAGTTGGAAAAGAGGCCTGAGATATTTTACTATCTGAAGGTCTAAGAGCAATCCTTTCCTAAGGAAACCTGTGTTTTTGCAAACTAAGTGACTTCAGACAAAGGAGCAATGTATGCCCTCACGCTAGTTTCCCTGGCCAGCTACACTTTCCTTGTTGAGAAGTTACAGAGGGACCCCTGTCAGCATTTTGTCTATACTTCTTTCCCCAGGTCTGTTCCTTGACAGAGGCCTAAAGCTCAGAAGGTTTCTATTCTCAGGTTCTGCAGTTCTTATATACCATTTCAGGAGTTAGTTCAATATTTTATATTACCCTATTGAATAAAGCAAGTGAAAACTTCATCTACACTTGTGGTGATTATAGTTTTCAAAGTTTCAATCAAAGAAAGCAAGGAAGAGAACCATTTCAGAAATTTTAAAATTTTACACTTGCATTTCCCATCCTTGAACCTTTACTGACAATGTTCTTTGGTCTTTCACTCACCTTCACCAAAAAAAAAAAAGCTAGCTATGCATAAGAAATTTGTCATTCTTATAACTGATTCCTTAGATCAGGGCAGTTGGCCTGCTGGAATTTTTGGGGAATTACTTTTTTTCCCCACTGAAGCATTCTAGTTTTCCTCTAGCTAGCTTAGTTCATATTAAAGTAAATGGAGCTCTATCGCTTTTTTCTGTCTCTATTTTGTTTCTCTCAATGTTTGTTCAGCAGTTTCATCAGAAGGTGTTCTAAGAAACTTCTGCTTCTTTTTAAGGTTTCCTGAATCACTTGCAAAGTAATGAATTAATTTCTCCTTGTCTATCTCTACACCTGATTCTCATTTTGACATTTTTTTACACAGCCCATGCAATACCTTTGAAGAAAAGCATAGAATAATTTTAGAGTTCCACGTATCAGGACAGGTTCTCTAAAACAGGAAATAGGGCTTATGAACATCTTGATTTTCTTTCTCCCAGATGACTTTTCCTTTGCTGTAGCCCTAGGATGTGATTGATGTTGGATGGTTGAAATGATTTAAATCAGCTGCCTCGTTTAAAAGCCACACTCAGGAAATTCTGACAACATCCAACAGACAGAGCCTTTTTGGCCTGAAAGTTAAAGCATAATATTTTATTTGTTGGCTCAATAAAAGGTATTGCATTATCTATGCTGTCAGTAGGCCCTGACACTCATAGTGCCTGGCTCTTGTCCTGGGACACATAAAATGCTCTTGATAAATGACTTATGAAAAGCCTGGGTAGACAACGGGCACAGTGACAGTGACTTATCTCTCTTCCCTACCTCATTCTAAGGGAGAAATGGTATTTTTAGTTTTTCCAGTATGGGATATTTCAGAACAATCATAGTAATTGAATCGAGTAGTAGACACATTTGTGACTTTACAGGTATTGTGAAACAGCACTCAATGTTTTCTGTTTTGATTCTCCTACAACAGCCCCCACCTCTTCCCACCAAGAGCACCGACTGAGGTAATAGGTGTTATATTTTTTAAGGAGTTGCCTTCAAAGTACACATCAGACCAGCTTCTTTTTATGTGCTTATTGTCTTCCCCCAGAATGTCAAGACAAAGCTGGGGATTCTGCATTGTCCAGACCGTGTTTTCAAAGCCATTCCTTGATAGCTGGAGCTTCAAGGTGGAAACCTTATCCCAAAAGTTGGCTCAAGCGAAAAAGAGGTTTCTACATGAAAGCTTGGGCATGAGGAAGACAAAGCTCACTGGCTGCTGGCCAATGCAGTGTGGGAACATTTTGAACTGGCCATGGGTAGGGCTTAATGTCCAACATCCCTCACCAAGGAAAACCCAAATCTGGGCCCCACTAAAACAAAACATTCTGCAGCCATCCCTCTGGAAAGTGGGTGAAAGATTGGACACTGTTTATGCAGCTAATAGTTTATAAAATCAGGGACTCTGGAAAATGCTTGGATGCTACACTGAAGTGCATTTTTACAGGTCTGGGGAATGAGATGTTATTTAAGTGTAGGCTTAAGAATTTATGCAGATATGGAACTACTCTATATTCATCCCTGAAGGTTTACACCCTAACCAGAAAAAATCTGAGGGCATAGAATGATATGAAATAAAATTAATTAGCTGCTGAGAAATCATGCATTTTAATAGGGTAAAAATAAAAGCATAATTTAGGTTGGAAAAGACACCTTTGAGATCATTGAGTTCAACCATTAATCCAGCACTGCCAAGTCCACTGCTAAACCATGCTAAGTGCAACAGCTACACATCTTTGAAATACGTCAAGGGGTCGTGACTCAACCACTTCTCTGGGAAGCCTGTTCCAATGCTTGATAGCCCTTTTGGTGAATAATTTTTCATAGTATCCAATCTAAACCTGGGTGATAGTTCCCACTGGAGGTCTGTCTGAGCAGCTGGACAGTGCAGCTACCTACTAACAGCAGGTGCAGAGCTTGGAGAGACAGTGGCTTTCTGCTGAGCAGAAAACATTTCTCCCTGTTTGATCTGTCTGGGTTTCAGTGCCCTTCTTATGCACACCTCTGTTCAGGCTGTCATTCCATGCCCTGCTGACACCTCACACTCTGGCTACTTGTGCTCCCCAGTAGTTTGTTTTATACGTGTTGTGCTTGGTTATCATTGCTTCTGGCCTCATTCAGGTCTCATCAGCCACTGTGGCATGAGCTGTGGGCACTTGTCAGGCCCCTGCTCCCCTGTGCACCACACTAGAGTGCTCCACTGCAGCAACTTAGAACAGATCTCACGGGGGAAAAAAAATCTACTTCTTAAATATTTCAGGTTTTTAAGGTTATGGTATGGATGACGTACTTTTCAGAAGTCACTAGTATTCTAGGTGAGATATTTATAACGTCATTTGTGTTTGTTTGTTGTGTTTGTTTTTTCTTCTTTCTGAAGATGCTTTTGTTCCTTTTTCTTCCTCTGCATACTTCAGGAAAGAAGTGAAAATGGCATAGAACTTTAAAACTCTTCTTGTGCCCACACAGATTGTCTGAATTAGGAATGTTGTGGGCTTTCTTGAGTTGGAAATGCAAAAATTCTTTCAGTACAAAAGTATTCATCTAAATGACATGATACAGTCTTTAAAATAGGGCAGGTGCTGCATAAATGATTCACATGTCTTGAAGTTCAGGAATGTTGAGTTTTAGGAAGAAATTTTTGTGAGGGATTCTGAGGTTGAAAGAAATAGGAATTAATGAAAGTATTACTCAGAAAACATGACAGAGTGAACTCATATAACAATGCTGTGAAATAGTCTGATGTATCCTTCAGAAGCCTTGATATGTTTTCAAAGAAGCACTAATTATTTCAATTTTGGAGGTTGGAAAGTCATGAACATTAAAAAAGGTACCTCTAATCTGTGAGAGATACCATTTGAGTAAAAAGGAAAGGTTGCACTTAGATTTTGTCTTTCCTTTTATCTTCTCTTTCTGGTCTTTCAGACCTTGCCCAAAAACTGTGCAAGAATGCAGAACACATGAGAGGAAAGTCCTGCTTCTTGAACCTGATTTCCTTCTACCATAAGGCAACCCACCTAATTGTTCAAGGGAAGACAGCTGATGTAATCTTCTTACATTTCAGTAAAGCTTTCAATACTGTCTCTCACAGGATCCTTTTGGACAAAATGTCCAGCACAGCTGGATGAACACATCATGTGGTGGGTAAGCAATTGGCTCACGGGTCAAGCACAGAGGGTGATAGTGAATAGGGTGACATCAGTCTGGTGACTTGTCACTAGTGGAGCTCCAACAGGGCTCCATCTTGGGCTCTCTGCTCCTCAACATCTTCAAAAAGGACTTGGACACAGAAATGGAAGGGACACTAAGCAAGTTTGCAGATGACACCAAACTGGGAGGAGCTGTTGACTCTCTTGAGGGCAGGGAGGCCCTGCAGAGAGACCTCGACAAATTAGAGGACTGGGCAATCACCAACCACATGAAGTTCAATATGGGGAAGTGCTGGATTCTGCTCCTCGGATGGGGCAACCCTGGATGTACAGACTGGGGAAGGAGATGCTGGAAAGCAGTGCCATGAAAAAGGACCTGGAGGTCCTAGTTGATAGCAAGTTGAATATGAGTCAGCAGTGTCCTGGCAGCCAGGAGGGTCAACCGTGTCCTGGGGGGCATCAGGCAAAGCATCACCAGCCAGTGGAGGGAGGGGATTGTCCCACTCTGCTCTGCACTGGGGAGGCCTCACTTCGGATATTGTGTGCAGTTTTGGGCACCACAATATAGGAAAGATATTAAATTTTTAGAGAGTATCCAAAGGAGGGCAATGAAGATGCAAAGAAGGGCCTTGAGGGAAAGCTGTATGAGGAGCGTCTGAGGGAACTTGATCTGTTCAGTCTGGAGAAGTGGGGCAGGCACTGATCTCTTCTCTGTGGTGTTCGGTGATAGAACCCAAGGGAATGGCCTGAGGTTATGTCAGGGGAGGTTTAAGTTGTATATTAGAAGAAGGTTCTTCACCCAAAGGATGGTTGGGCCCTGGAACGGTTCCCCAGGAAAGTGGTCACAGAACCAGAGTTCAAGGGGCATTTGGATGACAATCTCAGGCACATGATGTGACTCTTGGAGATGGTTCTGTGCTGGACTATGAGTTGGACTAAGTGATTCTTGTGGGTCCCTTTCAACTCAGTATATTCTGTGATTCTATAATAGTAATTTATAGTTCATTTGAATGCAGGTAGTCTGTTTTGTGCTAGAGCCTTGGACTTCTTATAGTGGAAGACAACTTTGAAAACACTGTGCAGAAAGACCAAGCCTGTACTAAGTAAATATTAGAAAATAGTCTTCTGCTTATGTTTTATTTCTTCAATCCAACTAGCTGTCCATCTCTTTTCCACCTCTTGCAAATGGAGGGGGGGGTCTTAGCTGATCTCTTTTAGACAGAAGGAAAATATTAGGTATTACTCCTCTTTCTTTGGTGCAAGAAATATTCTAGGGAGAATTTCTGTATGTTGTTTAATAGACCAAAGTCTTAGGGAAGAATGTTTCTTGCAGACGGTTTTGACTGAAGAAAAGTCTTTTAACTGTACTACATAAAATGCCTCTTTCTGGTAAGCTACTGGGAAATTTTTATTTTGTTTTTTTTAATGAAAACAAATACGTGCAGTCACCTGCCCTGTCAGATAATGAGAATGGTTCTTTTTTCTTTCTTCCTCCAAGCTTTCAAATTTTTTATTTTTTTTTTGCTTTTTTCCTAGTGAGAATGCCTTTGCACTTATCTGAAAGGCCTTTACATTAATTTAGTCTCATAATTCCCTTATAAGGCAGAAGAGCATTAGCTTTGTCATAGGCAGCATATAGCCATTAAGTTTAAGTAACTTCTATTAGGTCATATATGGAGTCACTGCATTCCATTTTATGTTAGTACATTTAACAGATCTATGTTGAAGCACTCCTCTTGTAAGTTCGTGTATTTTATAAATAAATTAAAAAAAGAAAACAGGTTATACCAGCAAAATGCTTCTCAAGATAAGAATGAATCATGGTGGGTTATCAGTCCATTGTGAACTATTGGCTCCCTCATGTGCTAGAACAAGCATGGTCTGTGACTGTGAGAGCAGGAATCTATAGAAGAACTTAAATATCCCCAATGGCATGCACTGAAAACTTGGAAACGGTTTAATAAAGAAAATAGGAAATGTTAGCTCTTGGAGAAAGAGAAAATAAAAAAAATAAAAAAGGAAAAACTCAGCAACAAGAAAAAAACAACTAAAGATTCAATTTTAGTGAGAGATCTGAGAAAACCAGTCAACTTAGTGTTTAGTTTAATCTAAAGTGTCTTAAAAGGTAAATCAATTACCGTGCAGAGGTATCTAGCAATTGGGATTTCTGAAAGTGAATAGCTTATTAGAGTAGCAGAAAAATGCAAACTACTAAAAAAAGGCAGAGTTCAAGCAGATATGTTTCCATAACAAGGAATAGACCTCTGATTTTCACTTTTCTTAAGGATGCCAATTAAATATGGCCATCGAGCAGCAGAACAGTCCCTTAATGCTTGAGGCTTATGTTAAGATTTAGATATACATCAAATAGGCTGAGGTGTGTGGTCTGTGCTATGGTAAAATACTTGATTATAAATCATTTGTTTAGCCTGAAGATTTGTAGCTTTTCTGTAAAACCTGCTTTTTATTGGTGTTTTAATGTCCCTTAATCCTCAACTTACGTACAGCTAGGTTTGTTCAGAGCATTTATGTTGTCCTTTTAGGAGTGCTTGAACACTTACATTTTAATTCCCTCAAAGTCATTCATCCTCCTCATTAGCACTTTTGATGGTAGGAGTATATGCTGTGTATCACTGGACAGATTTGGGATCAAGTTACATGGCTCTGTGACTATGTGGTGGTTTGCGTTTTGAGCAGAGATGAGGAAAGGCCCCCACAGAGCAGTAAAGAGACAAGTAAACATTTGCCTGAATGTCCAGAATCAGTGCATTTTCTCTGAACAGATGTTTGCAGTCAAAGTATTATGTCCCATCTACTACTTTGATCTTAGGTAGCAGTAAGGAGATCTTTTCTTACTATGCATGTTAACTTTTGTTGGTGAGTTGTGGAAGTAAATGTATCATAGTCCATCTCTTTGCTACTGACATGGAATAGAATGGGAACATTGTGGATGGTGGGACTATGTAATCACTATGCATAACATATGGACTGACAGGCAATGCTAGCACAGGAGATGTTGTCCTTTCATGCCCCATTTTGTCCATACAGATGATACAGATACATGTCTGTCAGTGACTAAACAGGACAAGAACATATCATTTGATTGACGTATTTATTATTCACCTGCAACAACAAAAAGGTGACTGCAGACAGTTTTCAGTGAAAGTGGATTTGTTTCATAGCCCATATGTAGGGTTTCATCTTGCCAAGCTGTCCTGGGTTTCTGTAGCTGAATTTTTATTTTTTTGTGGGTAGTGGGGGCTGGGGGCTGCAGAGGCGGTTTCTGTTAGAAGCTGCTAGAAGCTTCTCCTGTCCCATAGGAGCCAATGACACTTGCTCCCAAGAGGGACATCCGGCTCCTGGCCAGGGCCGAGCCAATTAGAGATCACAGCAACGCCTCTGTGATAACATATTTAAGAATTGGAAGTTGTTGCGCAGAAGAAATTCCAGGGAGTGAGAACATGGGATAACAAGGCAGACATCAAGGTCGCTGCAGAAGTGAGGAGGGAGGAGGCACCTCATGGAGCAGGGAAAGGACTCAGAGCTAAACCCCCTGCAGCCCATGGAGGAGCCCGTGCTGGAGCTGTGGATGCTTGAAAGGAGACCTGTGGACTCGTGGAGAGGCAGACCCATCCTGGAGCAGGTTTTACCCGAGTGAGAGCTGTGGCCCTCGGGACAGCAGATGTGGAGGAGCTGCTGCCCGAGGGGTGGATTCACATTGGAGAAGTCTACTAAAGACTGTCTCCTGTGGGAGGGACCCCATGGAGCAGGGGATGGACTCAGTTGTGGTCCCCTGTAAACCGTGGTGAAGCAGAATGTCCCCCTGCAACCCATGGAGGCCCATTGGGGTGCAGGGACTCAACCCTTACTGCCCCCATGGATGAGTGACCCCGAGGGGTGGGGGAACTCATATAACAAGCGGCAGCAACTGCAACCTACTGCAACCCCCAATGGACAGAAGGAGGGGTGGGGGGGAAGAGTGTGTGTGTGGGGTGTTTTAAGACTGGGGTTTTTTTCCTCACTCTTTAGCTTACCTTTTATCCTGTTATTAATAAATTTTAGGTATTATCTCAATTTGAGTCTGTGTTTGCCCATAAAGGTGGTGGGTGGATGACCCCTCTGCCTTCTGCCTAATTGTAGAAAGGGACTTAGTGAGTCCGTGGAATCCGGCCAGGGTCAACCCACAATACAAGCACATTGTTACATTTCTGTACACAAATGTTATGTGTCTGTCCATCAATGGAGTCATTGTGAGCCTGGTAGGTCACAGATGTCATGACAGTGACAAAATATGGTCTCTATCATA
Source organism: Grallaria varia (assembly GCA_013396735.1). Taxonomy (NCBI): domain Eukaryota; kingdom Metazoa; phylum Chordata; class Aves; order Passeriformes; family Formicariidae; genus Grallaria; species Grallaria varia. Next base: position 131,560 of record VWZG01009907.1, on the reverse strand, counting down.
ATTTAATTTACCTCCCAAATGATGAGATCTGGCTAGTTTTCCTTTCATTCCAAGGTGAAAATCCTTTAACTGCATTTCAAATAGAAGAAAACTGCTCACTTTGTTTCTGACAGTAAAACCCAGCAGGGAAGAATAATTTTTGAAGTGGTGAGAACAAAACAGTCTGTGCCATCTTTACTCACCCCAGGACGATTAATTTCTTGCAGACCTATTCATTACACATCCAGAGGCAGAATATCAGTTCCAAAGAAAACCAAAAACAGTGAGTAAGTCAGCTTCACTTTCTTACAGTGCTAGCAACCTTTCAGTTTATAGTGCCCTCGTTAGCTAAATCAGAAATGCCACATAAGTCTGAAGCCATCACATCTGCTAAAAACAGTAGGAAATTACTTGCTTTTATAATGCAATATAATTTGTGACATGGGCTATGCTTTCTAGATGTGGACTGAAGCAATTTTCATAGTGGTTAAAGTGTCTATTTATTGAATTTAGGGGAACTAGAGGCCAAATACATAACATCTCTTCAGCTGAATTCAATTTGTGTTTCTAGAATGGAGTCTAGGTTTTTCCTAATAAAGCTTGTAGTGAGGCTAAGAACAGAAAAGATAAGCCCTTTGCTCTTTTTGCTTCTCATTTCTGGGTCTGAAATGCAAAGTCTGAACTTTTACAAAGATGCAGAAAAGCACTTCAGGATGTTTTTAATAACCCATTCTTCTTAATGGCTTTTAAAAATCCTGTCCTGGATGTTTTTCAAGTTGTAGTCTATTTCAACTTTTGTCTAACACTTCTGCCTTTACTCTACACTACCTGCATTGTGATAGGCAGAGACTATCTGCATTATATATCTGTGTTTCAGGGCAAAGCAGATGGAATATATGTTTCGCTTTGTTTGTTTACTTAAGGCTTCACATTTTTTATCATTTACTTGTTTATGTATCTTCAGCTTATTGTTAAAACCAGCATTTGAGTTTAATCCTCATTGCAGTCCTAGGAGCAGATCCTCATATGGGTTAATTTTTGTAGTTGTCAGATATTTTGATGAAGCACTGAGCCCTTTATGTCAACAGAGCATTGTCTCTGCTCAGATTTAACTTTTCATCCATCTTGCTGGAAGTTTTCTCATCTTTTCTTGAAGGAAAAATGGAGTTATAGGAAAGAGACAATATTCTCTGTAACTGTAAATCATTGTAGGATTGATTTTGGAGGGAGGAGATGGGGAGACAAAAGTGTAGAGGTTTATAAGAGGTGAGATATTTGGCCCTAATAGGCAGACAAAATGGGAATTCATTGCAGTGCAGTAGCAGTACCATATATTGCTTCTTTCAGGAAAGATCTTTCTCACACAAAGGTGGCACCTGTAAGAGTTGGTAGATGTCCAGCCTGTGTGTACTGCAGTAGGCAAGGAAACTGTGGGAAGGAGTTGCTCTTAGAGGTATCCGCCACCTGTACTCTGCCCACAAATGTGGCCCTGGGAGGACAGTGGGAGCTCAATGCACTAGAAAATGACAATGAACTAAATTAAAGTCAGAACAGGTAATTTCCACATCAGATTATGCTAGCCTGAACAGAAAGGCATCAGTATTCAGCACGAGCTGATAACAGGGTTAACAGATGTAGTATAATCAGCTCTGCCAGGAGACAGCATAGACGCATCTTTCCTTGTCTGCTGCTGTAGAATAGAAATTACATTGTCCCAAAAGGCTCTGTTGAAATAGAACTCTGTATCTGTGCTTTGTGCCTTATGAAAAGTTGTGATACTTAGAGATTGATGAACCAAAAGTTTCTCTTTTTTTTTCTTCTTTTTTATTTTTTCATACTTCTCTGAGGAAGTAGGAGAAGTTTTAGTGTATAGTAATACTTGCTAGAAAGAGTTTTTGAAGGTGTCTGCATACTGTAATGCCTACAGCAGGAAGCAACAACTTAAATAGCCTCAGGGAAGGTTTTTAGATGGACTCCAGGATACCAAATAGGTTCTGTTTTGAGGGTTGCTCTTGATTTGACTGAAGCTAAAGAAAGGAAAGAAAAAAATAAAAGGAAATATTTCCTGGGTAACATCTTTGAGAGGGCCTTATAAACGGCTTACTCTACAGTTTCTGCTGAATTGATAACAAGGGGATCAAAACTGTCAGTTGTGATGCATGGAGAAATAAGTAACTAAATGTGAAAGAGAAACAGTTTTATGTAGTTGAGAATCATGACAGTTACAGAATCACTTGAGATGTGTAGAAATCTGCACAGTTTCTGGGAAGAAGAAGCATAAGTAGGGGATCTTTTCTCTTAGGTCCATTTATACTTCTGACTAGTTTTTAGGACTACAACAGTCTAGCAATTGAAACCCACAGTCAGCTCATAGTGCTGGGCTACTGTGGAAAATCACTTTTGTATAGGTGAGGTAGATTGAGCGTTGCTCACAGGAAAAGCTGGGAAATGTCTCAGCTATAAAATTTTGATCCTTAAATGGTGATTCATAAGAATTTTCAAGTGTCTGGGAGTCTTTACACTTTTGCATAGTATCAGCTCTTATAATGGGATACACATGAAGCCATAATTAATCTTCACTGTTACTACAAAAATAAATCAGAACTTACTTAAGAATGTGGAAAAAGTATGATTTCTCATTCTTGCTTCTATGCTAAAAGAATATAGAAATTTTCACTTGTAACTTCTGTTAGAATTGAGGAGGGTGGGAAATCATTAAATTTTTTATATTTTTGTCCATGTATTATAATGATTTCTGCATGCACTGATCATATCCAGAATCTATTTACAGAAATGTAATCTTTGTAATATTTGGTAAAGACCAATCTGATTCTGAGTGAGGATAAGGAGGTTTGGTGCAGTGAGAGTCAATTATATTCACAACAAATAATGGACAACTTGTGAAATGAAAGGTCCTTGAAGCATGGCATCACTTATACAGACTGGGAAAGCAATAGGAAGAGTTCCTTGTTTTCTCAATCTGGTTTTTTAGCTGTCTGTGTTAGTTTTACAGTACCAAATCAATTCATCAGCAGTGACTTTCTATAAGAAGAGGCTCATTGCCTATCAGTCATGAACAGAGAAACTACTGCTCAGGACCACAGTGTCAGGCAAAATGGACATACTCTATTTTCCTCCTTTCTCAAAGTACGAGCTTCTGACAGTGCCTGTTACTTTCTTAAAAGGGATTATGTTTCAAATATTTCTGAGAGGCCAGAGAATGATCTTAAATATCTCAGAGGCTAAAGCACCCAGTCACATTCTATATCAGTTGAAGAGTGATCAATTCTTGTGACCAACGGGAACCAAATGTCAATTTCCCCTGACACACCACACACACGGCAATGATACATTGGTCATGAAGTCTCCCTTCTTTCTCACTGGAGCTATTAGATTACCAGGCATCCTCACAGAAGAATAGATTATTTTATTCCACAACATGGTGTGTAGTAAACTTATGTAGGGTGACATTAAAAAGTCTAGAATTAATTAACCCTCTGGGACCTACAGAAATCCAACCCTTGGCAGAGCTGACTTTGTCCTGCATGCAGGTTGGTATGGCATGTTAATGTCTCATTCAGAATTTAGGACTGAATTAGAGCTGATCATTGCAGGCAGCATTGCAGCACAGAGAGAACAGTGACATATAAACAAAGCAAAATAAATTTGTGCTAAATAAGGAAGGATTGAATGACTGGATTTTTTTTTTTAATTATTATTACTTTGCAATGAAAAATTAGGATTTGCTACTGACATACTGTTGAAGTCAGTAGCATTAAAGAGGAACTGGAATGTTAATAACATAAGTATTTCTTTCTGATACTTCTGGTTAATGCACCTTTAATTAAATCTTTTGGAACAAGTGCTTTACTTGTAAAGGTGAAAAAATGTTGGTAATACTCCATTGCTTATTTAAGGATTACTTTTTTTTAACAATCAATGCAATTAGTGAAGGTTACTTGGGTATCTGAAGCAAAATGAAGTGTTAGAGCTTTGCAATGCTTTTTGTAATCTTTTTACATGTGTACCTCTTAACATGCTGCTAAAATAACAGAGTGATAACAGTAAGATGATTATTCCTTTTTGTTAGTTTTCTTAGTGTTCTCCCTACATCAAGTACTGCTGAGCATATGAATGATATGCCACTAAATCTTACCTTTTACATACAAATAAAGGTGAAAACAAAAAGTGAATTATCGACGCCGTTAAAGTTGATGGGAAAATACCCTGACTTTGTCAGGGGCCAGCGTGAACTTGAAATAAACTCTAAGTGTCTGAAAGGTCAGTTCTGATAGTAGGTTTTGAAAGCACTGCTGTCTGCCTGATATACCTCAGAACCTCACTGTTGCCTGTTCACTTACCTGTAACTTTTAGTCACAGCTCAGGTGACAGTGGTGGTAGGGTAATGAGCTTGGGTAGGATCTGATCCAGAGGAGGTATATCCCACACATTTGCTGCTTGTGTGGGGACCGTGGGGAAGCGGAATTAAAAAGGAAGGAATTGAAACTTGATTTTTCTAAGGGGCAAAGAAAGTATACATCGTTTAATGGGTGTTGGTAGACTCCTTATGGGGTCTAACAGAAGAGTCTGTCTGTTTCTATTCAAGAATATAACTGGGGAAGTTTTTCCACTGCTCTGACACCCTTGGAAAAAGAGGAAAATTTGCTGAGAATATTGCTTATGCCAAGGAGCTTCTGTTCTCATTAAAGTTCCCCCCATGCTGGCATATAACTCAATTTGCTGCTACTCAGTCTTATTTCAATACCTGGCATGATGCATCAGTGGACAAAGAATCCTCCTGAACTGTAATCACTGGCTTATGGCAACGGATTGTGATAATGACTCCTCTGGGGCTGTGTTTGAAGACAGAATTAAGGTCTGCTCTGGTGTGCTTCCGTATTGCTTTTTTTAAGACAAAAGAGTTTGCACCAGTAAGTTACCTTTAAAACAGAATAATTGGTGTCCAATCAGATAACATTTGTGAGATACTTCTGGGTTTTTTCCAGGCCAGCGTGATTGAGTTAACCCTGCCTGGACGCCAGGTGACCACAGAAAGCGCTTTATCATTCCTCCCCTCAGCTGGACAGGGAGGAAAAAATGTAAAGAAGGGCTTTTGGGTCAAGATGAGGACAGGGTGTTTTGGTGGGTGTTTTGTGGAACATCTGCTTTCCAGATACTTCTTGGTCAGGGATATCAAATGTTGCTGAAAGTCATTAACTGCTCATAGTCTGGGCAAGTTTTTACATTTGGGAAACTACATTTTCCCATGACAATATAAATGATAATAAATGCATGTTTTGTACTGATAGATTCTTTTAATGAGTCACTGCTATACAGAATGAAATTTCAGCTACCCCTTAATATGCATATATACCAGTCAGCAATAAGGTGAGCTGAGGCTGCACCTCAGGGCAAACATAATTTAGAATCATTGAGGATGCCAAATGACAGTTCTGGAATGGTAAAAAAAACCCCTTGAAAGCATAGGCACAGAACTATGAGGGTGCCTCAGACTGCAAACACAGATGACTACTAGTCTGGATGCAACCTGGAGAGAAACTGGTTTTAAGAGCATAATAAAAAAAATTAATTTGGCTTATCTGTACTGACTGACTAGGCAGTAGTGGAACTGAGGTGTGTATCCTGAAGAGGGTTGGAAACAGGAATTCCCTGCTGGAAAAAACTGTATATTGTAAAAAGGGTAAGGAAATCCAGCAAACTTCTGTTACATCTTTTGCCAAGTACTGTGTGCAGGGTTCAGGTAGCTTAATGATAAATAGAATTGCGTATCTGCCTGTGAAAATTTACTCTAACTCATTATACAGGTATCTTTTGATTGTTTTTGTAAGTCTGCAACACAAATCACTGAATTTGCTGTTTCCATGCTTCAGAAATGAACATGCAGAGTTGATCAGTGTGATACCCTCTACTGTACCAATATAGACCTAAGTATTGTCACAAGAGTATTGGTTGATTATCTTTTGATCAATTAGTCTGGATATATGACTTTGAGAACTGGGTATTAAATCTGAACACAACAGGACTTTGGGAAGGGTTTCAAAATTTCAGTCTGTATTCACTGTCATAGACATATTATTTTTCCCTATGTTTGGAACTAATGCCCTCTTAATAGAGCCACAGTGGCAAATCCTACTGGTTATCTGTTCAGCTGGTTACACGTTACAATTTGGTTTATCCTTTCAAGTGGGTTAGAATAAACGAGATTTTCTGCTGTTGAATTTTTAAATTGCCTTAAGCTGAATGTGGCCATTGATGATATCACAAAAACAGTGACAGTTGCATCACACCATCCATCAGTACACTGCAAAAGTAACCATCTGAAAGGATGGGTGTGAGGTAAATGTTTTCTGATTAAAAAAAACCCAAACCAGTTAAATTGTTTACTCCAGTGCTAAAAAAAGTGTGGAAAATACGAGAAACAGTTGTTCATTTTTCTGGGTGGAAGAAAAGCAAAGAAGTTGTAACAATCAAAGACTAAGCATTTGATTTCCTCTTAAAGTACAGGAAAGAGGTGATTGGCAATATCAGAAAAAAAACAGGTTGTGTTGGGTTGACCTTGGCCAGCTGCCAGGCCACCATGCTGCTGCTCTCTCTCTCCCACAGAAAAGGCATCTTGGAAGGAACAAAAAATAAGTTTTAGCATATGCTGTACAAGAGGGGAGGAAGATAGCAGGCAGAAAGAAATGGTAGCAATTCATTTATACAGACAGCTGGATGGGATGGCCAAAATATTCTTATTTCTTTGTTCTTGTTGTGGTTCCCATGATAGGCTGCTGGAGCACCTGCATTGCTACTTTTTGATTTTTAAAATATTAGCTTTGAATGCAAAATACCAAGCTCAGTTTTGGCAAAGATTCAGGAAGACATTTTATCAAAAAACTGAGGACTTACGTGTTTCAAATTATCTGCTGGAAACTCAGCAGGCTTGAACCCGTGTCGGAAGTGGCATATGCCTTCACAGAGCCTCTTAAAAATTGAGTCTCACGCAGACTTTGGCTCTGCATGCTCCTGCCTGGCTCCTGGAGATAAAGAGGATGAGGAGAAATGCTACGCAAAGAAGTGTTTGTCTAAGTGCTAATATAATTTTGTGTGAGCCATGAGTTACAAAGCGCATGTCAGAGAGCTCTGGCCTGAAATTAATTAACCTCTATTGCTTTAAACTACAGGTTTTTATAAGCCTATAGAAGTCCTGGTGTTATGGGCAAACTGGGATTGAGGGGAACTGGAGCAGTATGTATAAGGATCACTGCCATGTGCACAATGGTACAGAAAAAGAAGTGAAGCTGAAAAAGTGTTCCTAGTAAAAACTGTGGCCTTAGGTTCTGGAATAAGAGATCCTTAGAGTTTCTTTAGAAATGTTATATATGTAGCAGTAGTAGCTGGTATAAATTTCTTTTGCTGACCTCTTTTGTGTGCAGGCAGGCTGAGATTATAACTGAGATTTAGGCACTATATAGTACAGGTCTAGGAATCACAGAAGAGCCAAATGTAAATTTCAAGTTTGAGTTCAGCTTGGAGATCTTCCTATCTGAACTTTCACAGGCTGAAATGTCTAGAGTTAGATCAGAGATCAGCAGTGATTTGTACAACATCAAAGGCAGATTAACCAAAATATAATCCAATATTAGCCAACTACGTAGTTAGGTCTTAATTCCTTTGGTATCATGGGAAATGGACTGTATTATAATGTCATCACAATCATAAAGTATAAATACCTTTCTCCTGATGGCATTAGATGCATGGAACAGTCGAGAATTAGCAGAAGATCACTGCCTATTCCCATTTATATTTATTTGTAGTGTTCTGATGGCTTTTTGGGGATTCTTTTCTTTCACTCCCTCCTTCTCCAATTAACTTCCAGTGTTTACTTGGAAATTTGAGAAACCAAGATATTTTGTAATTAATTTCTCTGTAATTCCTTTGTTGCAAACATCTCATCTATATCAGATTCTAAGATTAGTGTTTTACTTTAAGTCTAACATACAGCAAGGCACATGTTCTCTATCAAGCTGGACATGGATATGTTAGTGAAGAGGGTTAGTTTTTTTCCAGTCTGAACGCCTCTTTGGTGCTTTTTCTGCTTGAGAGCTTTTGTACCTTTCATCTCTACACGGTAGAGTGCTGCATTGCTGCATTTCAGAACAGATTTTCTCTAAGACTGTTCTATATTCACAAAGAAACAAATGGCTCTTGCAGAGTGGGGAGGTGGAGTTAATCACAATTTGAACAGAGTCAGAAAGAAAACAGTCCCCTGAATTAACATTAGCAGTTGAGTTATAGATTATTGGTGGCTTTTGGATAAAGCCTGAAGTAGATCATATTGTAAAGCAGTAAACAATTTGCAGCTAGATTGGATGGCAAATGTATCAGTGAGGTATATCTCAGACTGACTGAATTACCAAAATATTGTAAAGTAATTGAGCAAATTCTTAGGACACACACCCATTGCTGGCAGTGAAACATCCAAACACCATTCTTAAGGGCTTAGATCTTTCTAAAGACACAAAAAACACTTTCAGAAGGATCTGAAGATAAGTGGCAACTTGAATGCCTACACAAAGAATTGAATGCCAGGTGCTAAGTGCCTCAAACTTGGAAACATGTTTCTTTAAGATAGTTTTCAGGATTTACTGTCTCTTGGAGTACTGTTGGAATAACTTTACCTAAACAAACGCATACAGTTGGGACTTCCATTTGAATTTTTTTTTTCCTGATTTAAAAATCCAGAATTATTTGAGCACTTCTATTTTATAAGAAGGTGTTCAGAATTTACAGTTTCTCAGTGAAATTGGAACTGGCTAGGTTGACATGAAGATGTGCAATGATGTGCTAATTCAAAGCTGCTCACTCTTGCCTGAAAGTTATAAGGACATAATATGGGCACATGTGCATTCATGTCTCTAAAAGGCTTCCCAAATGGGACCAGGCTGTGCCTTGTTAGCTTACAGACTTGGCAACTTGTCTGGTGTGAGCAGATGAGTACTTTCTTCTTTGCCCTTGATAAGGTTGCCGACACCTTCAGAGCAGCCAGATTGGGAGGATGGGAAGAGCTTGATCTCAGGTAAGGCAAGTAGAGTTTTCAAAATACCTGCCATAGATTTATAGAAAATTCTTCATTCTAAGATGTTTCGAAAGAGCTGCCTGAAGCCAATACACTACTACTTTTAACAAAAGGGTCCTGTCAAGAAGTTGTTGGCTGTGTAAACACTGTAAAGCATTCCACAGAAAACACCATTCTACAGTAGGGTAAGAACTCTGTTTATTTCATGTACCCCTAGGGGCTGATTGTTGTTGCAAGTGGATGATGTTTTCATAGCCATTGAAACTGCGATTTTAAATTCAGATGGTCTCTGCTGTGCTCTGATTATTTTATGAAGGGCCTTGCATTCCAACTCCATGCTGGCATACTAATTTGATAGTTATTTCTTTTCTAATTTCTTAATCTCAGACCTAATGTTTGCACTCCTTCTAATTGTTTTTTATTATTACATTTACTGTTTTAAGTTCTGATTTCTCTCTGTACCTTAAGTAGCTCACTGCCAGTGCAGCATCTTTGCTACACCAATGTGCACACAGTTCTCTGCCTATATTTGCATAATGAGCTAATCTTCGTTGGCTGATTTCTTTGTGGAAAGAATAGAACTTCTAACTAATAATAATTGCTATCTATGAAACTGCATGGTCACCTCACAGATGACCAAAGTATGTTTGGTAGAAGTTCTGATGAATACTATGATCTCTCATTCTCTATATTGACATCTGACTAGAAATTTTACATAACATTCAGCTCTATCAGAAGAAAAACTGGGATCTTATTAGGTCAGTAGCTCTGGAAATAATAAAAGCAAAATATTTCTAAAAAAGATCAACAAACCAAACCTGTTCTTTGTTAGCAGTAAAGGTATGTCTTAAAATAACATTAGTTTGAAGCTAAAAGAAAAAAAATACTTAATCTTCTAAACAAGTTTTAAATTGAGTGCCTTGACTTGTTGTGCCCTGATCTTATGCTAAAATTTTCTTTGCAAGCAGAACACCCAAAGCTTTAATTTATTCTTTAATTTCTAGATTAAATAACTCTAAATTTATGTATTACCTGAAACAATACCTCAGCCTTGGCCATATTGACTACCATCAATGGTCCACTCTGGCCTCCAATCGGGAGGCGTGGAGACACGCCATCCATAACGCTGCTGATTCCTTTGAGAACACACGCAGAATCAGTCTCGAGGAGAAAAGACAATGCAGAAAGAACCGTGCCTCACCAACACCGCCTATGGGGACTTTCCACTGTGCTTTTTGCAACTGAACTTGCCTATCTCGCATCGGCCTCTTTAGCCATCAGCGCGCTTGCAGCAAGCGTGGGTAGAGCCCTTCCCAAATCTTTGTTTGTGAAGCCTAGCCATGATGATGATGATGATGACATATTAGCTATCACAACTAGCCCAAATTCCTCAATCTACCTTTTTGCAGAGAAGATTTAGCAAGTCTTAGAATGGCTTTCTCTATTCATAGAGTAAACTTTTGAGGTTGACTTTTCAAACAGCTTAATCTTATCTTGGTGAAATTCTCCTTGGGATTAAATAAAACAAAAATGTATCAACATTGGCTTTTAGTATATAGCAGAGTGGAATGTTTTTCTACAATGACAAAGCGCAGCTAGGCCCCTTGGTCTTTGTGAGTAGCACATTATTTTTGTGACTGACTTTTTTGTAAACACAAACCACGAGACTACTGCTGTATTTCAAGGAATTCTTCATATATTATGTCCCATGTTCTGAAATGTTTTGAAATTGCAATAGAAACTGCTAGTACGAGTACTAAGGAGAAGGCTCTTTCCTGAAGATCTTGCAGGAGCTAAGGTGAAAAGGGAAAAACATTCTTCTCCGTGTTGTACAGCTGTGGATCTGCAGCATGGAGAACCTGTGATTGATATGCCATTGCCCGTGAGGAGAGATGTGTAGTCAGGAACTAAGCACAACTCTGTTGACCTTTGAAAACATATATGTGGAGTTTCCCATACTGCTCATACTTTTAAGTAAATAACACTCAGTTATAGACTATATCTAGAGTATTCACTTTGGGACAAGCTTCCAGACAGATTTCTCTTAGGAGCTCTGACCATAGCAGGCTGAGCAAAGCCTTGTGGAAGGAGCCTATGGTCAGTGCCAGTTCCAGTCTCCATGAGAAACTGCAAGCTCTGAACACCTTCTTATGAAAGGGAAATGCTCCAATAACTGTACTGTCATCAACCTGGAATTTGCAAGTAATGGCACAAGTACCCCTTTACAGTTACTGGTTTGAGTGCATCGTTCTGCTTGAAGATAAAAAAAACCTCTAAAATAAATTTGTGATTTTTTTATACTACTGCAATAATTGCGTGACTTTGCAGTTGTTTTTTAAAAAGGTGCAAATGTTATGAGTATACAAAGACCTTAAGGATAGAAATTGACAACTGTGGTACACACTAGAGTTCAATGAGCAAGCTGAAAGAAAATCTATGTGCCAAAGAAAATTTGCTGTGGGTTTCAACTGGGATTTTCCCAAAGGAAAACTTTGGATGTGTTGCAGGGGCTGAGCTCATTTTCTTGCTTAGAGTAGGAGAAAGCATTTGTTTCTTTTCTATTTTATTGCCTCTTTCTATCCTCTGAAAGGCTCATTTGGAAGACCAGTTCTGACTTTTACCTCCTCTGCTCTTAAAGTCAAGTCAAACCGTCTGCTTATAATCCAGACCATGCTATACCGTAAAGAATGTTAATGTATTTCTTTAAATCTTTCAAACTTCTTCAGTAGCTGAAATTTATGGTAGGAATACGTTCATGTGGGGGGGAAACAAACTATTCTTACATTGGGGTTTTGACAGTTTCATCTTCTCTCCTGTAACAAATGACAGTTTAACTGCTCATGACACAAGCGGAGGAGAGATTTTTCCATGTGTACAGTGTTACTCATGTTACAGGTTCACCTTGCAGCCCTGATGGGGCTCCCATTCCCCACCTGAGCATCTAGAAAACAACCCCCACAAAACGAGATAATGTCCTGTTTTTTAATTATATAAACAGCTACTGGAAGGATCTGGTAAGAATCAAAGTGGTGCAAATAGTGGGAGTATTTAACATCAAGGCAGCAACTCGTTAAATTGTTTTAGTTGTACATAAAAGCATGTCCCGGGAGTTGGGTTTTTTTACATTCTTTCTTCAATAAGTATTATATTTTATATAATTCCTTGTTATTCTGGGTGGCAGTGCTGATGGAGAGGGGGACTATTTTTATGGAAGACATTTAAGAGGGTTTGCTACTCTGAAAAGAATCACCATGCTTTTGGAAAGTATTTGATAAAATCTGTTGTCCAAATTTTGTTGTGGCTAATAGTCCCATTATTACTCACCACAAAGAATGAGCTAGCAGCTTCAGGGTGGAAGAGCTTACTGTTTTCCTCAGCATAGCGTGATTAGTATTGCATCATGTTGTCAATAGCTGTTTGAAACTCTATCCTGTCAGATGAAAAACAGCTGGCACTAAGAATAGCCATAATAGTAGGCTGCAGCAGTGTTGCAGGATTAAAACAGAACAGTGGTTTTAAACCCTACACTGAGATTCTTCCACTCCTGCAGTTGAGATGCTTTGGAAGCTTCAAATCTACTGCATATTGAAGGTGAAGGCAGTTACTCAGGAGATAAAATTAGTTTCTCTATGGGAGAAAGCTGCATGACTCCAAGTGATTTTGCTGAAAATTCATTAATTTTCATGGGAGTCTGAAAGAGTTGGTGTCTCTAGAGACCACGGTTACCCCTCACTTCCAGGTTCTGTACAAAATTAATTTCCTACAAATATCTGAAGGACTTCAAAGTGATTTAGACAGGTGGTCTAACTGGCTTCATAAGTCTATAATTTCCCTCAGAAGGAATTCCTTGCCAAAGTTGTATTTGTTCCAAAATTGGGTTTCCCATTTTCTAGCAGGAGGCTTTTCTCTCTTGATTTAGATGTAGAGAGGAAATAACATTATAACTAAACACCATCCTGAATCAGCATGGGGAACAAGTTCTTTTGGACTGGAAGTCATTACTTAGAAAGTCCATGACAGAAATTGTGATAGTATACACATTATGGCGTAGTTCAAAACAGTGGGTTCTACAAATCAAGAAAAGGTTGACCTGAAAGAAAAAATTCTTGCAATTTGCCTTCTCAGTGAGAATTGTGCTGCAGAAGGTAGCCTTAATAACTCCAGAAAATTTACCTTATCTAAACCATCAAGAATTTCGAGGGGAAAGAAGTTCAAATGGATTGTTGCGTTGGCTTATGAATGTCTGTATTAAACTAAAGCAGCATTTAAAAAGCTGAGTCTGTTTTAAAAGGAGCTAATTCCCACAACATCGATGAATCTGACCCCATGACAGGCTTTGAGTCAGAGCATAGGAAATACCAAGAGCAGATGAAATCTTTTGGGAGAGTAAGCATTGATTTCTTTCAAATGGTTAATTTGCCTTGGAGTTATTATTTCTGTGGTGTTTGTTTCCTTAAAAACCTACTCCAAAAAAGCCTACTTTGCCCATTCATCACTCTAAGCAAATTTCATATATCCTCCTTGTCTCATTCCATTGCTGAGCAGGAAACTGACTTGATGAAATATTAGACAAGTGTCAGTTCCCAATTTAACCCCATCTAAACTGATTTTTCAAATGATGTCGATACCTCCCTCTGCACCACTGCATTGTATATTATGCTTTAAGACCTTTTGTGTTTTGTGTGATGAAACAGAATCAAACAGCATTATGCTCTGGAGCTGTGGGGTTTGTTTAATTTACTGCTGGTTTGGTATCAGAGGAACAGGGAAGATATTTTTCCCTGATATTCTGCTGAGTATACAAAACTTTTTGAATCAGTTCTTGTTAGGCAAAATAATAAAACTGGTACCTCATTCATGATCTGTTAAAAAAAAAAAAAAAGGAAAAAAACAACAAACCCACAAACTTGTTCTCCTTTAGGTTAGATTTTGAACGAAAATGAAATATGAAAGGATATCATCTGTGTATATGGAAAAGGCATTTTAAATTACTGGAAACTAGCTTGTGTAATCTAGCTTTGGAGAGCTGTACCTTTGTCTACTTACATGTGATCAGTTAATAAACAAAATGCCAGAAGAAATGTCATGAATATAGTCCACTGATTTGCAGAAACAGTACAAACACTGCAGCTCTCCAAGCAATTTCTTTGTGGGAAATAAGTACTAGTAACTTCTTCTGGCAAAAATACAGTGTTACATTTTAAACAGGTTTTGAATTTTTATCTGCTCAAACTAGTTAAAATTCTACCTTCAGTTCTAGTCCAATGTGGCATATAGTTATATACTATAATTTAAAAGGGAAATTGTATGCTGTCATTGCCATTCTTAAATGCTTCAAATACTTTATTTCACTGTTCTACCTGAGATTTCTCCTTCTCTACTTCCTTGTGTTGGCTTCAGGTGCATTTTTTTTAATGATTTGCCTAAAATATATGAAAGAGAACTGAAAGAGATCGTATCTCACTGATACTACCTGAATTATTTTTTAAATACATTTTTGATACTAAAAGGTAGGATCATAGAGTTGACTCGCTGTATAACTTGAGTGGTGGAACTTGGAATAGATCATATATTTTAGAATGATGTGTTCTAGAATTGCATGTATCTCATAAAATCAGATCATGACTGAAAATATCGATCTGCTGATTTATTATTTAAAATATAACTGTGTTCTAGTGGTTAGTTATCTGCACTGTAAAATTACAGCTTCTCCCCGTTTGTTACCATAGCTCCTCATTCCTACATCTCACACATTCTTGTTGGTGATGTGCTTTTCTTCTTGGGTGAGGGGGAAGATGTTTGGCTAGATTAAAAAGATATTATCAGAAATCTCTTCTCCACATAGGTGATCACAGACAGTGAATAAATACCCTTCAAACAATCCGACCAAGCAATCTTCTCTCCAATGGACTTAATTACACTGTACCTAGAAGGACCGTAACTGTTTAACAGTTACCTGGTATCCATCACTTTTGCAGTACTCTCTGAGAGACAGTGTTATAATTTCACTGCTTCCCTGGATTTGTTGCAGTTTCTGATACTGCTGCACTGCAACCCCTGTTATGTGTTCTTGCACTGGTGTGGAAAAGCCTGATGAACCAGCCCTTTTCCTCAAGAAAGGAATTGCTTTCAGTAGTTGGCTTTCAGTAACAATGGCCAGAAATGTACCTTTCTTCTCAAATAGCTACAGACTCAGTTTCCTTCCCTGGGAATCTGCTGCTGTAACTCACTAGAGAGTGAGGCACCTGCAGTAATCTGAGCACTGCTCTTAGTAGGGACAGAGAGAACAAGTATCCTGAAACTCTAATGATGCTAACTCCATTCTGATTGCCAAATTTCTTGCCGTCCTTGAAGTATCACCACTGTAACAAAAATGTAAATGATTGAAGGGAGTACATGCTCACCACTGCTGTTCAGGGCAAGTTATAAAGGATGACTCTCATGCTGAAGGTCATGAAATGCAGATTGCCCACAAAGCAGTGTCAGTCCTGTGCATCATATGACCCCATAGCTTTGTTTTAGTCTGGCATTTCCCAACTTCTGTTTGAATGTCAACTCAGCAGTTCCTCTGCCTTTATTCCATATTGTGAACTGTTGTCATTAATGATAGAATGTTATACTGAAATTCAGCCTATTTACTAGGATCTTTTATTGTTATGCAAACTTAGCGCCTCTAGAAATCCATGGATTATTGCTATAGATTAGTTAGAAAGTACTTTAAGACAACAACAAATGGATTAGAGAAACTGAGACTGTTTTTCTGTTGACCTAGCGATTGAGTTGGACATCTCGAAACAGTCAAATCCAGAGTTTAGAGTGTAACTATTTACTACTGATCTATTTTTTTTCCTACCATCTAAAGTATTTTGTTTTAAAGCTTCTAATTGCTTCCACTGCCAGGATTTCTCTTGTTGCATGAACAATGTATATAGTAATGGGGAAACCTGCAGAACTGTCATTTTTACAAAAACAAGTAAAGCATTATTGTGTTGTTTTTAGACAGGTACTCAACATTTTCAGAAGTAAAATAACTTGTCAAAAGGCAACAGGGCAGGCACAAATGGGTAAAAAATACTTTCGTATATTACTGATTTTTTTACCCCAAAAGGCTGTCATGCTGCAGAGGCTACCTGAAGGAGGTAGTCTGGAAACTGCACATCTTTTTGAAATAACACAGATGTTTCTGCTCAGTATGGCATCCCAGTTGATGGTCAGGGGATATGACACAGGCAGAGTTAGCAGTGCTTAGCAGCATATAGTAGGAGCCTGGGTCAGGACTGCTGACAGCTTATTTGGGAGTCCCACGTCTTCCTACAACTGGCTTCTCAGTTTTTCGAATTTTGGGGATTTATTTGGTGACTTGTTTTGGTGATTTTGCATAATTATGTTTATTTTAACTCATGTTTAGTTACACATTTTAGGTACAAGCATGGAAACACTTCTTATCCTTTAGTGCTGGGACTGTGACTGGGGATTTGGAACAATGAGACAGCTGAAAATAAGAGAGAAGTAGATAAAGTCAAGATGGAAAGCAGGGGAAAAGAAACTGGAAGAGGCAACTGGAAAAATACAAATAGATTTAGAGAGAAAAGCTGACTACATGTCAGTAAAATAGTTTCCTGAAAGAAAATAGAGAACTGTATGGAGAAATTTGTAAATAAACCAGCAAAGCTGGATGAAGGAGTCTTCAAATGGGGTTATATAACATGTCTTCAGGTATCTGTTGCTAAAATGGTCATTCATTTTTAGACTGTCATTGATCCAAACAAGATGCCATTGGTTTCCCTGATTACTATCACTTCGAGCTCATTTCACTCTGCTTGTAAAGTGTCAATGTCCTGCTTCTGTCATAGGGCACAATGGAATTTTGTATTGTGAGCAGGTATTAAGAATTTAGGAGTTGCATAGAATTTTCATGCACTGAATGTTTTATGGATGTTCTCCAATTAATCATCTCAGCACCTACATGGACTGTATGAAAATGCAGTTGTTTTGCAGATGGAGAAACTACAGCTGATTGAATTGCTGGAGGCAATGCAAAAAGTGCTCTTATCAGTAGCAGCACTTGGTAGTCAGGCTGTTTGCTTTTTATTTGACTCCTCATCCTGGTTATTGTGTACTGTACCTTTTTGGATTAATTTGATGCAGTATTGACGAAAGTTGTTAATATTAAGGGTCAGCTTTGTAGTCCCTCCCTCTTCTTTGTTGGGGGATAAGGAATACAAAATGGCAAGAGTCCCTGGGTTACTCATATGCCTAGCACAAGAGCAAATTTTCCTGACAAATTTCTGCTGCTGCTAAAGGAACTGATGACATCATAATTGGTAATCAACTATGGCTGCTTTAAAATGCATGGAATTTCTAGAAACACATATACATTAGTGTTCTGGTGTTATTCACCATCTGGTTGTTTGTTATTCGGCTGTTTTGAGATATATGCAAAAAAAAAGTTATTAAAAAAAAAAGACTGCTATTAAGGTTAAAGGAATAGATATTATGGGATTGATAACATTCTTTGACCTCTGTGTCGGGCAAATACTTGGTTCCATCAGTTCTTGTCATAATTCTTCCTCATACTTGCCAGCCTTTTTTATTAATGAAGGTGAGCTAACAGAGTTCACAAAAGTCCAAAAACATTTAAAACATACTTTTCCTAGACAGCAATAAAAGCTAAACTCCTGAACTTATGAAATGCAGAGTCAGGAAAAGAGAAATGAGTAGCAAAACCTTATTCAGTGTTCACTCTCAGGTTGCATATAATTTCAGAAATTCCACCACAGGTTCTAATGCATTTTATAATTTGAATCCATGTATGTACTCAATTTCTGTATATATATTCATTTTATCTAGCAAAGCTGTTTTTCAGGAACTTTACAGTATTGTTTAGTTTGTCTCACAGGAATGTAGTAACAATATTGAGGAAGTCTAAACTCAATATTTGTGGGTTTTGTTGGACTTCTAAAACATTTATTATATCATGAATTCTAATCAAAATATTTTGGGATTCCAGATATTTTGTAGTGAAAATGTTATTGCAGTTGTTGACAAAACATAATACTTTCTCTTTTTAAACCAAATAAAGAACTACTTAATGCCTAACTTTTACAGTGTAACATCATCTGGTAACATTACTACATAACTGGGATGCATGTGGGAAATTTATACTGTGTAGTTCCTAAACAAGCTACAGCAGACATGTGACCAATTATGCTGATTACTTACACTTCGCATTATGAAGATGACTTTGTCTGAAAATACAAATGAACAGTAACTTTTTGCTAGAGAAGCTGAATCTTGTTTCTTTGATAAAGAAGCAACATCATTGGAAATATGAAAGTACTAACGGTCTGATATTACAAGGTACAGGGCAATTAATCAACTTTTTATGCTAAATAAATACCAGGAACAAAAATCTCTATAAAGATAACTGCAGAAACAGGGCCTTTCATTTCAATTTGAAGTGGTGCAACTGCTTGGCTGAAATAAAACTGAAATCCTAAGAATGCATAGATCTCCTAATAAGATATATTCAGAATTTGCGTTTTGGAAACTCTGGGTAATTGAAGGAGGAAGCACAAATGTCAAGAGACTTCAGAATAATTGTTGCAAATTTACTCATGGAAAAGAGTATCTCATGGTAAGAACAGGTATACTGTTCAAGACCAAGCCAAAAGTAATCTTGTTTACAAAAAGCTGTTTAAGAACTTGATATTGATGACACTAAAGAATGACTAGGCAGTTTTGTGGAAAGACTTTGCAAATCCAGGTGTGGGTAAGTTTTGATTGAGGCTGGGCAAGTAAAAAGACAGCCTTCAGACTGAAGTCAGAGATCATCAGTTTAAACTATATGTATGAATTAATATTACAAAAGATCAGTACTGTTACTCCGAGGGGAAGGCTGTGGGCCAGCATGCAACAAATGCCAGTCCTGTGCCTAGTACAGCACAGGAGAAAAAAGCAGACATGTGTGCCTCACTTCATGCATGGATGCTTCTGCTCTGAAATTCTCCCAAAAGTTTTGCTCCAAGACAGTCTCTAAGCCTTACAGAATCACAGAAAATGTGAGATGGAGGGGATCCAAAATGATCATCGAGTCCAACTCCTGGCCCTGAACAGGACCATCCCCAAGAGTCACACCATGTGCCTGAGACTATTGTCCAAACGCATCCTGTATTCAGACAGTCTGTGACCACTTCCCTGGGGAGCCTGTTCCAGTGCCCAACACTGCTCTGGATAAAAAAACCTTTTTCTGATATCCAACCTATTAGCCCTGTAGGCCAATGTCTGAACTCTTTCAACCTTCTCAATACTCAGACAGTGAACTCGGGTAACTCACAAAACAGAGCTTCAAACTATAAAGTTCTACATGTGAGGTAGTATATGAGAAACAGAAGAATGTCGCTTCAGTATAATACATTTTGTAGCAGAAAATTAAAAATATAGGGTAGACAGAAATGGGAATTATTGCATCTACTGAGAAAATACCCTTAAGTACAACTGAAAAGCCCTGAACAGAAGAGGCCAACAAAATACAGAAGTGAGGAGGTAGGGAGAAAAAAAAAACTTGCAAAATTAAAACAAACAATCTGAAAATAATATTGGGTGGGTACAATGGAGAGAGGAGATGCTTGTTTAGTCACGGGTAGGATTAAGTAAACAGACCACAGTTTTTCTCCATTTTTCCATATAAATACATTAATATAAGAAATTTGAAAATAAGTTTTAATAACTGTTCTAATTTTAGATTTTCTTTCCATGTGACATGCATTCTCTGCACAAGTGAATGAGAAATCCCAGGGTGGCCTGCTATTCATACCTCTGGAAAAAAAATAATAATTTTTAAATATTCTAATTTCATTCAGCCAGGAAAAATAATTATGTTTTATGACATAAAATTATTTATTTTTTTAAAAAAGACAGGAATATCAAGTATTTTTTCATTGCATGCATTCGAACATCTCTTTTTCTCAACATTATTCACAAAGGCAGATCAGAGAATTTGTTCCTCATTGGTTGACTTTTCATGCGCATGAATACACACTAGCAGTTTATCTAAATATATATTTTTTTTTAAAAATCCCTTTGTCAGACCCTAACAAAATATGAAGGTTTTAGGGCTGTGCCACAAGATGACGACAATGACACAATGAATTGGAAAGAGGCTCAAGGCTTTATAAGGAAGACACTTCAGCATCCTACAGGTGGGTTCTGAAGCTGCCTTCTGCTAACTGAAAATGAGGCTGTTCATAGAGCCTGTCTGGGAAAATTTGTCCAACAAACTTCAAGTATTTCCTTTTGAAAAAACTATATTCTGAAAAGTCTCCTTATTTATTTTACAGTATGTACATTTCAACAGCCTGGCTTATTTTAGGTGAGATTGATATATTAATCAGTCAATCAGCATCCTTTCAAAAGATGTAACCAAAACTGGAGCTTGTTTGCTTCATCTATGTGTTCTGTGCTTTTATGGTTCTCATCTCTTTCAGCAACATTGGTCTGTAGATGGCCTCCAAGCTTTCCATGTAATCTAAATAATCACTCACTTGAAATCCATGGAGTGCTTCTTCCTGAAAAAATGCACACAGAGAAAGCATTTATTAGCTAAGAAAAAAAGATGCACAACTCAAATTTAGTGAATTCCAAGCTTCTAAAGATGCCTCATTTTGTTCTGCTTGTTGCAGTATGGGTATTTAAAATAGATTTCATTACATTTTATTTAGAAATACAGATTTGGCAATATCTGTTTCCAGAGAGTTTTTTCTAATTACAAACTTGGTATCAGATAGTTTTATTTCATGTGGACATTGTTTATCACATTTTTGGTGAACATACCATTGAAGACCTTTAAGAAAAACAAAGTAATATTTAAGAAGGGAAAGCCAGGTACTAAAATATTCTTCCAAAAGAAGATTTCTACAGCAGCCCAGGGCTTGATAAGTTGGCTAGTGTGGCTTTTATATCCAGCTAGATTCTCAAGAAAACCAGATTAACAGTATTTTTTAAAATACTGATGCATATTTTTAAAATCAATTAAAAAAGAAAATTTTTATGAAGTGCTGAAATAAAAGCAGACTGAATATTTCTGCATCATCACAAGCGAGAACATAGGCTTGGAAGGCTGCACTTTGGCATCTGAACAGGAATTCAAAATGGGCTTTGTTTCTCCTCCCCTACACATAAACAAAAGCAAAGGTACGATTTTACCTTCCAAGCTGCTCTTCATGCACTGTGAGAAGGCTGACTGCAGTGGAATATAAAATATATATATCATATATATATATATCTATATAGCTGAAATTGAACGGCATGTAATGACAGGACAAAGGGGAATGGCTTCAAACTCAAAAATGGAGTAGGTTTAGATTAGATATTAGGATGAACTTTACTATGAGGATGGTATGACTGGAACAGGTCGTTCAGAGCAGTTGTGGATGCCCCATCCCTGAAAGTGTTCAAGGCACAGTTGGATGGGGCTTTCAACAACCTGGTCTAGTGGAAGATGTCCCTGCCCTTGGCAAAGCATGCTATGAACTCCTTTTTTTTTCTGCAGTAGTCACTCAGTGAATGGTAGATATTCCAGTACTGCATTAATACACATTTTTTTCTCATTAATTTAGCAGTACTGTGCCAAATATTTGGCCTGTTCATACTGTAAGTAGCAACATACAAAGTCTCTCTCTATAATTTACATATACCATCCAGTAATGCCATCAGATGCAGTTTTTAAGCCACGTTGTTCAAAAACAGGGGGAAAACCCAATAGATTTTTTACACTGTGTACCAAACATTTTCAAGGGCACTGACTGAGCTGACATATTATTCATATTTAAGAATATGTAAGTTGGATACAAACCAGTCAGAAAACTATTATTCCGAGGACAGACTAAGACATAGATACTTAGGTCTCAAAAGAATTCTGACAGGAGAAAAAAGACCAGAGAAAAAGGCAAAACTGCCTCTGTGAATAAGAGTAAAATACTGGATCCATTTATGACTGCAGCTACAGCTAAGCAGTATCCTGCATAAAATCCAAAACCCAAACATAATTTATAATATGGAAAGAATATGAACTTGTGTAGCTGGTTGTACAGTAGTTGGCATCTCTTCAATATAACAGCTCACTGAGCATGGAGCCACATCTCTTCAAGCTTCAGTAAGAGACCACTGTGTAAACTCACCTTTTCTGGAGAGCATCTATCTTAATGAGATTGGGTCCACATACAGAGAACTGAATCAACTGTCTTCATGACTTAATGTGGCTATTTACCTTGCTTATGAAGAGAACTGATTAGGACAAAATGCAGGAAAGCTATTATCTGGAAAATACCAGTTTCCTGCCAGGGAATGAATAAGATTAAAATATTATTCCTCTCACTTAAAACAACTAAGTGAAACTCAGTGAGATTTTTCAGTTTAAGTAATGGATATATTTTCAGTATTGAGAGCCTTGCTTCTCCTAAGCAATTGAAAAATTAAAAAAGAAACTATTACTTTAAGAAAAACCTGAAGATCTTGGGCTTCAGTGTGTTTCAGAATGTCTTGCTGTAGGTGTCTGAACACAGAAATACACATATATATTTGATAATCAGGACCAAGTAAAATACATATAGCAATGTAGTGACAGATCTCACTCCAGTCCATGTAATTCCAGAAACACTGAGTTATCCATTGCAGACAAATCTAGATGAGAATGAAATGATACATAATTAAACCACTGTAGACATGGAGTCATAATTGATCAGCTTTATCTCTCTTCTATATCACAGAACCTTTTTCCTAAAACATTACCCTAAGTATAAAAATCAAAGGGATTATGTACAAAAGAAGCCAAAAATCACCATTTTTTAAAGCACAGCCTCTGACTAGATTTCTAGTGAGTTCGGCTAAACTTAACAGCCTATATCCATACATCTCACTTATTAGAGCATATTCCAGCAACTCCTGAAGCTGAGACATAAAACTCAAAGTCCAATGAAAACAAAGGTCATTTTTTTCAAGACTTTGTTTTAAATGTGGGCTAAAGGGTAACGACAGTGATGAAGGTGTGTTCAGTGTTGTTTTTCCTTTAAATTAGTTCTTTGTCATGTAAATGAATGTTAGGTCCTTCCCTAAGACACATTTTCATTTAATGAAGTAGGTATGGAACACACTCAGTGACACCTTTTTCCTGTTCAATATTACAGTGTATTACGACGTATACTGCACATTTAATTTAGCTGTAGACCACAAATCTTCTGCTAATCAGTCCTTAAAGTGTTTAAAAATATGCAGCAGGAGAAATACCAGGATTCTAATTAGATGACAATAGCTATCTCTGGCAGTAAATCTGTTTTGAGTTATCTATTGATGCACACAATCACTTAAATACACCAGAACTGTTTCCACAGTTCAGAGTTTGTTTCTTCTTAATCCTGCAGCAGAACTGCAGAATCACACAGAAGACAGCGGCACCCACCAGCAGCATTTCAGTAGCACAATAAATAAATGAAAAAATCCTTGTCAGCAGTTTAGAACAGTAACTAGTCTCTTATTGAGTGCACATAATTAAAAAAAGTATAGAGTGTGATTTGCACAAGAATAGCTAAAGAAGTAATGACTGCCACCGTGTGTTTTCCCACCCCAAAGGAAGGGGTGCTCATAAGCACCTCATTCCTATGCTGAGATAAATTACTTCATCTGCCAATCTTCTCTCCTTAAAGACCGAGCCCCAAGTTGACTATTTTAAGCAATGTCTGAACGACACTGGCACCTGCCCCCATTAAGAAGTCTCTTCAGCTCCAAATCTTGCAGCAAAAAAGAATTTTCAAGGCGTAAGATGAAAAGTATTTTCCTTGCCTCGGCACAGTAACAAGCTTTCTTACTGTGGTAAGATGTCCTTTGCATTGGCAATCTAATTCATCATTGCATGAAGCTCTTTATGATTCATCAGGACTGCTGTCTTTATAAGTAATGCTCCATACACAGCATTCCATACTGCCAAAGAATTGTTGTAAGTACACAATGAAAGCTAACATTATAGACAACTATTCTTAAGTAACATCTCTTTTATATTAAAGATTATTTTTTTACCTGAATGTAATAGATATGGTAGTTCACATAAAATCAGTTTTGCTTTGATATCACCAGAACTGCTTCCTATTATATAACTATTTCAAATTAATCATTTCCCTCCCATGGAAAATTATTCCAGGGAATAAGATGTTCTGTTTAGTTTAAATGCTAAATCTGAGGATTTAGTATATATTATTTTTATGAAGTTTTCTGCATGAACATGTAATAGAAGGTCATCAGCTCCAGTACACTGTTGTTATTCTACCAGTCAGTTATTTTCTATTTTCAGATGCTTTAAGTCACTCTGTGTTCAGTATCATCTCTCACCCCCAGTTTCATAACCACCACACAAGTGCTGCACAGAAAAAACACAGTAGTTCCTCAATGTTCTTGATTTTGTGGATTTAAGTTAAAAGGCTCATGATCCTTCAAAATACTTTGATCAGTTACCTGGGATGGAGTGAAACCAGCCATGTGGAAGGCTGAACAGACAAGTGGCAACTCAGCTTTCAGCAACATTTCAATGTGGTGAGCACTGCAAAAATAGACTGGATGGATGCCATACTCCATTGTTGTAACAGGCAGATGAATCTGGTTAACAACATCAACAACAACAAACTTGAGGAATAACATTAGAGACTACAAAAATTTTTTATTTTCTAATACTTTGCTGAGAATGATATATAAAAATTAATACTTTTACATGTAAGATAAGTTATTCTGATTACTTCAGAGACAGGAAACAGAATAAACAAAAAAGGAAGTACTACCCTCAATAAAAACATGTAGTAAAACTAAAGAAAAGTGTTACTAAATTTACACTTTGCATTAGCAGTTTAGTTCTTTACTGCACATATACTTTAATTGTCCAAGGGCTGGAGAAACCACTGTTATATTTTAGACAAAGGAATAGAAAGGAAAAAAAAAAAAGACCAATTTCTGTTAGATTTTTTTTCCCTGTCATTTACTGGTGGAGTGGAACTTCTATGGTATTTGAAATCGTTTTGTATGTGTACATTTCTTTGTAGTATGAGTAGAGGGTATGAGTGAAATTCTATCCTGTGCAATAAAAGGAGCAGAGGTTTTATCAATATGGAAGGCTCTGGATATCAATACTCAGTTTCTATGTAATGAATCCCTGGCACCAATGGTTTTCAGTACAGTTATATTCACACAATGGAGCAAATTTCAGCACAAATTTCATTATGCTGGAACAACCTAAGGGACAGATTCAGTGCGCTGTGAGTGGACCAATATGGTCATCACTCCTGGTGACAAGACAGGTCAACTGATATTAATGCATGCATTATTCCGCAGGCAGAAGAGATATAGAATCTACTCCGTGCTTCTTATACCCGAGTGCTCTAGTACAGTTGGTTTAGAGTTTATGTTCAAAATATTCAAGGCACGTAACCATGTACAAAGGGTTTTATTTTAAACAGATGGAAACACCCTAATGAAAGATAGAAATGATGTTTTCTATACTACAAACTTGATTCAAAACATCGATAATTTAAAATTGTCAATCATACAGTATTTGCACAGTAATAATTTTTAAAATTTACTAAAGACATTCTAATTTATTAAGTAAATTTCAAAACTGATGTTTTTACTAAAAAAATAAATCTGATGGATGCACTTGCATACTATAATAATTTAACGAACGGTCATTCAACAGTATTGCTGCCTTTGCACAGAATTTAATGCCACTAACAACATCTGCTTAACTGCCAGCTTTAAGAGTCAATAAGATTGTCTTTACCATCAGTCCATCTGCTATTTCATTCCTTTTAAACAACAGTTTGAGCAACTGTACTTTTCTGAGATAATTTCTCAGAGTCACATACTTAGTTAAGGGACTTCAATGAAAATTTAACGCATTAAAACCCCAAAAAACCCTACAACTAAGGAAATTTTATCAAATCTTGTTTATAAACTTTCAAAGTTGTCTTTCCAAAAGATGTCGATTTTAAATTCTTACAGATAAATGCAGTCTTGGTAGCCAGAGAAATGCTGAAACAAGAAGACGTGAAAATTGCTGAAGAAATGTCAGTGTCTTCTCGCTGTCCCCCGACATTATGAGGAAGATGGAAGACACAAACCAGTCATAGCCAGCATAGTGCTCCTGCAAGCAGCCTGAAGGAGAAGGTTAAGGAACTCAGACAGAGATCTCTTTCTCACTGCCCTGCAGGAACCACTTCTCCTCCCCAGGCTGCACTCACAGAGGCAGGAGCTGATTTGTTGTTACAGATGGGCTAAGGGGAGCAGAGCTGCACAAAAGGCAGCATCTTGAGGCACAATTGTCTCTCAAACTGAATTTAAAAAAAACCAAACAATTTAAGCTGTTTTCCCCATACACTAGTTTTTTTTTCAGTCCATAAGTAGTCAAGCTAAACCAACAAAAGTAAACAATAAACAAATGCAAAAAACCCTGCACCAAAGCAAGTATGCTTATATAGTACAAGAAAGGAGTACAATGGAGAAGGAAAACATGAGTTGTTAAAATTAGGGGGGGGGGGGGAAGTAAAAGAAAGACTTTAAAAAAGAGGTTAAGCGTATTCTGACTAATATATCTGAAGAGTAATTTAACACTGATATGTAAGTCTAATACAAGAAGAAGATAGCAATACTTCCTTTGTTGGAAAGGAGTACCTGTTTATGTTTGTTTTGTTGGTTTTTTTTAAAGTTCCACAATAGATCTAAAAGAATCAGGAATCAAAACATTCCTGTTGATCAGATTACATTCAATTATCATTACACAGGCAATGCCATCAACAGTGCTGGTATTGTGGGAGTACCACATATACTCATTTAATGTTCAAAGCTGCATTGCTACAGACTCTTTACCACATATAAAGATGTGATGCCACTCCAAAACAGTTGATGACAAAATGAATGAGACTTGGGCTTTTAAAAAGTACAGGAACAAAAGGGTGAACATTTTCTTGAGCGCATTTTAACTTAACAACATTTCCAAGTAGAAGTGCTGCTTTTTAAAAAATTTTCTTTCCATAAATAAGTATCTATACCACTATCAAAAACCCAAAGAAAGACTTCAAATTCTATTGGCATTTTTAGGCAATATAATTGATACCATCAACAAAGGATACAAAGCGAAGATACTACAGTTCTGTGCTGTTGTTTCAGAAATTTCTCAGAATTCATCAACACGAAACACAGCCCATTTTCAGCATCTTCTTTTAGCAAGTTTAAGTATCTTCCGTATCTAGCACAAAAAGTTAAAAACCAGAACTGTTTTAGTTTTTTTTTAATTCCTAGAATGCAAGAACTCATATTTAATAAGCCTGCCCAAGATAAGCCATCCTAGCATTGTTCATCACTAACATTTTGTTGTGGATATACACATAAATAATTAATTAAAACCTACTATGCTCAACCTAGGAAGGATACACTGAGTAGCAGTTTTTAGTGTGTAACAATTCCTCACCTAAATTCCTTTCAGATCAGTTTTAGAGACTGTAGTGGGCAGGAGCAAGTACTCTAACAGATTTGGTTTCCTCACATACAATATTTAGAATTCAATATAAGTGTATTGTACATGTAATTATGATAATCAGAATTCAATTATTAATGCTAAAGATAGCAATCTGTGGAAGTACAGACATCTTAGTTTTTCCTTCATCCCAGCTCTGCAAATTACCAGCCAAATAAAACGTTTAAATGGTACGTAACTAAGCTTAGGTAAACAGAAACATTTAGAGAAGTAATGGAAGGGGAAAAAAGACATAATTCAGGATAATGCAATTTTATGGTAAATCTTACTAGCAAGTTACAATTAGTCTTTACAAAAATAAAGGATAATAACATATATAATCTGTAAAGATAATTAAATCATGTCCTAATACCTTTTTCATTTACAGTTAGAATTCATTTTCTTGAAGTTTACCTTGAATATAAATGGTATAAAACAATGAGTTGATGGATTAAGTATAATTAAAGTAATTCCATGAAAATCAATCAAATCCTAGAAATACTCTAAGGAAATATTTTAATACCATGTACCTGACTGTCATTTCAACACCAAGCTGTTGCACAGCTGAAAGGCTTTCTTTCTTCACATCTGCATCTGTGGCTAAAACAAAATGAAATAAGTATTATAAGAAAAATTATTTAACTGAATACTAATGTACAGCTTCTTTTATGTATGAATACCAATTCTGGAGAACAGTTTCTTATTCAAAATTGGTTTAGTAGAACTTGGAAAGGGTACATCAAGAACCGGCATTCTTCATATATATTTTTTGTAATGAAAATGACCTTCTTTATAAGGAAATCCTCATAGTTAGTATGGTCATTAGCGTAACAGCATGACTTAAGTGAGCAACATTTTTTTCAGTCCCATTTCTTAGTAGAACTTTATCCTTTTTCACCTAGAAATCAGACAGGCAACATATTCTGATTTTTGTTCTTCCATTCCAGTGGCCTTAAGTTTCTTAGCTATAATTCCAACTTTATTAAAGAAAATTCTGTTCTGATACAAATCACTGAAAACTTTGTAACTGATGGATTCAAAAAATCTTGTATTTCTTTACAGTTTTTCGCACAGTAACACATACTCCATTTTCTGTATTTGTTTAAATTAAACATCCAAGTTAGAAAAATTAAAGCAAACTATTGTAGCATTTTATTAAAATTTTAAATTCTAAATTCAATTAAAAATGGACATTTTTTCTATCATGTACATGTACCATCTAATATATCATAGACAAAAAATACAGTCTAACAATATGATTTACAAAGCTCAGAGCCTAAACTTTTAATATACTTCCTTGAAAGTGCTACTTAAAAACCAGCAACAAATGAAAAACCCTAAAAACTGACAACATTTGTTAAAAGTGTAAGTAATAGATATGGCAGCTGAAGTTAAAATACGATTCATGTAAATTATAAATGTAATAATTTGATTAAGCAGATCGCCCAGTAATGTAATATGCATTTTATCTATAACCTCAGACAGAGAGAGAAATCAAAATGACGGATTCCCTGGCTACCCATTCAGGTAAACACTCTATTCTTTATGTTACTGGTAAGCAAACAGGGACTATGGTATTGAAGAAGCAGTCTGCTCAGCCACGCTGAGGTATGTGGCAATTTCTATGAAGAAAATAATACAGCAACATTACACTCAACAATGAAGCAATAAAATTCAGCAGAGGAAGTATAACAGTAAAAAAAAAAACCCACTATTTTACAACTTTCACTGAGGACGATAATTTCAAGTGTCAAGTCATGAGGAATTAACCTTGTACTTTTGACAAATATATTTATACTTGAGAAGAATCAACTAGTCTTTGAATGAAATTAATTTATTCAATAATCTAATGGGATTGAAATAGTAAACACACATCAGAGAGGGTTGTGTTTTTTTAAACCCAAAGAACAGAAGTTCAAATATCTTTTGCATGGCATACCAGCAATGCAATATTTGGAAGAATACATAAAAAATTACAGGGCATTTCAGTTAAAAGCCCACAAGGATAACTGAAAAAGTTCGTAACTTTTTACAGCTCCTGTTCCAAGTTACCTGTTCACTCAGTCTGCTCTTACCATACTAAGTCAATTCATATTCAAGTTCCTGTGTGCAGCTGTGAAGGCAAGGGGCATACTTACATCCTAGAAAATAGGGGAAATTTGAATGAGTTGGCTATGGTTTATTCCGTCCTAACACCACCATATTTAATGGCAGGAGACATGCAAGGA
This sequence comes from Grallaria varia, assembly GCA_013396735.1. Taxonomy (NCBI): domain Eukaryota; kingdom Metazoa; phylum Chordata; class Aves; order Passeriformes; family Formicariidae; genus Grallaria; species Grallaria varia. The sequence goes on along the minus strand of VWZG01009907.1, from coordinate 101,727 downwards.
ATACAACAAACTCTGAGCAACAGTGCAGCCCTTCCTCTATTTTGAGGTGGATTCTCCTGCAGGTGGTAATGGGATCCCAGTCCAGCAAAGGTATAATGAGGAATAGCTCTATCACAATCCACAGTCTGAGCCCAGTTTTCATTTTGTAACAATTTACAGCAAGTACAGAATGCTTATTTTCCATTAACATTAAAAGAACACAACTGACTTCACTGATTCCCATGGCCTTTTCTTCTCTGTCGTAATAATTTCTTAGTTACTGAAAAGGGTTTGCTCCCTATCAGTTTTCCTTTTGATATTTTCCCCTGCATTGTTAAAGAAGATAAAATTAGCATAGTTTGAATAATAATTCTCTAATCACACAGTACCTTATCAAGGCAAAAAACTCTTGCTTTCAGACACCACTGTATTTGACATAGCTCTGTACTCAGCTAATCCAGAACTCACAATGGGAACACGCAAACTGTGGTTCCTTGTCCTGGATAAAAAGTTTTTATTTTCTATTATGTTTACCATTTAACAGACTGGGAAGACAATTCTTTAGAACACTATAAAGTCTTTTAGAATACACAAAGGGCCACTTCCCACTGATTAAAAACTGGATCTAGAAACCTTAAATGTTCTATTAAGGTTAGAAAAATGTTATTAAAAACAAGTGGAATATTTAAATACTGCATATTGCAATCTATGGATAAAAAGTTGACTAGTATGCTTGCAGGAATATATTGTGACTGCACTATTGTAATGATGCCCATACCTCTGATTTACTATACTTGGTTAATTTTCTATAAAATTTATCTGACAGATTTTTTTAATACACCTGATATAACTGCCTTGAAACACAATGCATTTCATAACAAAAGGCACAGATGAATCAGTTTTCTAAATAAGAATGTTGTATATCCTCAAAGGCCAGAACACCTCTCTGGACTGTGAATTAATAACAACATGATACAGCACTCTGGCTATTATTAAATGGAATGAAAAACATGCTTTGGCAGCTTCCTTTTTATTTATCTAATAAAACAAAAGATCTATGTTGAACAGATACTTTACAATTCTTTCTTTAAAAATGTAAACCACTGTAAAATAGAAATTGAGCCCAAATTAAACTAGTGACTTGAAGGATACCAGCATTCTCTATGAGCTGATTTACAATTTTAAAATATGTTATAATAGAAAGTGCTGCAATGGGCAGTACTTTTCAAAATGTTTTGTAGTGTTCAGGAATACAAAACCAGACAACCATAGGCCATGATTTCCAAAGGCAGCTACGTATTATTATTAAACTCAATCTACAGCTATAAACACTTCAGAGTATGTTAACTGGCAAGGAGAGTCCTGTAGTATTCTTTCTGATTAGACTAGACTTCAATCAACTTTACAACTTATATGAAAGATTGCTTTCTTATTCATTTTCCCTCTTACTGTGATGAAGCTTTTATGTGTTTAAGTCAGAAAACGGGCTACACTGCATTCATACTAAAATGACAGGATACCAAGCTGAAACAGCTTTACAGCATATTTCATACAACTTGTATGGTCTTTAGATAATATTTCTTTCCCTGTTTAAAATGCTGTTACCTCAAAGAAAGCACTGGCTTCCCTTTGGTGTTAAGTGAAGGAGATTACTAAAGCTATCGCTCACGATACTGATTTAACTTTCTCACTCCCTGGTGCCCTGGCCCAATGTTTTTATATCTATATACGTAATCTTTAGGAAATGTTAATGAATGCTAAATTTTAATTTCAGTGATGGACAGAAAGATTAGTTTTCTTTGTATGGATGGAAAAGACTTTTGATTCAAAGGAATTATGCAAGTAACAATTCTGCAAACAATCTGGATTCTGAAAATCCCATGATAGCCAGGGCCACCTGCATAATTCCTGCAGATGCTTCAAAAATCTTAAAAGTATGTAGGTATGTTTGCTGTCAGAGCTCTAGTTCTTGGCTTGGTCCATATAAACTGAAATTGTGGAACACAAATTTTTTTGTATTATTTTTGTTGTTAAAAAAGAGTAGTTTTTTCCTTACTCTTGAACAGGAACCTAAGCATTGATGCTGTCCATGGGTAGGTGCCCAGCAGTCAACATAAATCTTTAGGCTTTGTCAGTACCTAGCCTCTCTGATATTCTCATGAAAGTTTTCTATTTTAAAACATTAGAGCAGAGCAACTTCTGTCATTTTGCTATGATTTTTGATGGTGTCATGTCCTCCACCAGGCTACTCATCAAGAGCACTTCTAACAGTCTGAATCTCTTATTCATTGTTAGAATTGTCTATAAAAAATCTTATTTCAAAGAAAAGTATTACTATGGTATATTTGGATTTGAACTCTGTTTGAGGAAAATGTAAACAAGATCCAAGAATAACTGCTAAAGAACATTGCTGGCTTCTTAAGAGCTAGGCAATGTAATGTGCAATTCCACCTTGACTATTGAAAGTCTATGTTATGTCATCAGTACATTTGTCCAAACAGTACAAGATCAAAATATTCACATCTAGAACGTCTTTATGACATCACAAATACTCAAGATATTTTTGGCAACAGCTTGATTAAGAATGGCCCACATTTTCAGTCCACTACCTAAATTGGCAATGGGCAAAATACTTTCTGCTAACATCATCTTTACAGTGGAGAATAGTCTGTAAAGAAGTGGATTAATCAAATGATGTAGGAAGAATGTAAGAATGCCTTTCCTTTTCCTTCCCTTTAAGATAAGTTTGAGGTTTTAATCCTATATTTCTCATTTGAGAGTCCTTCTGAACGGCTCTATACTGATACCTTCTCACTGGTGTTTTTACAATGTCTCAGTTCGTTACCCGACCCACCTGATCCTTCAAAGATTAAGAGCTTACTACATGGTAGAAAGTTCATATGAGATTTTGTTCGGTCAGACAACTAAGCCTCATCCAGAACAGGGAACACACCGTGATATTTGAGTTTTATGGTCAAGACCTGAAATCCCTGGGGTTCTGTCCCTTTGGCAGTACATGGCAGAGCTGTTACAGAGAGAAAGTCCAGTGGAAACAGAGGACTTGACTTCAACGTCATCTGCAAAAGAAGAGCTACAAAAAAACCCCTGCCGATCACCAAATGCTGCAGCATTACCAAGTTTGGGGAGTCTGCAACACACAGTAGAGACCAACTAAGAAGCACAGACACCAACATATTAGATGACCCAGGAGGTGAAATTTCTCTGATAAAGTGGTTTGTTGAAACATTGAAAAACGTTTGACATTTCCACAAAGAATTTCTTTTGCACTGAAATAGAATTTGCTAGCAGAAAGAGCAAGAGGCTATTTTAGGAACTTCATATCCCTAAGGCGTACCATATAGTTTTTTACTACTATAGCAAACTTTGGTTTTTAGCCATTTTATTGCCTGTTACAGCTAGACATCAATGATTAGGTTTCCATGTTTGGGGTTTTATTAAAAAGAACAAAAAATGAAAGCAAACGAGAAAGTATTAATTCTAGGAAAGGGGAGAGAGAGAGGTCATTAACACATAACACAGATCCAGTCATCTGATCACATCACAGCAGTATCTGCTGCTGGCAAGTAAACTTCATGTAAGATTTTTGTTAGTTTATAATTAAACATTGCAACTGCATAGTGGTTTATCAGATATTTTTCCTGCTCTCATCTTGAAAATGATAACAATCCAAACTAATTTGATTTTTCCATATTTGCAATTTTATTATAGACTGAAATTCTGAGGGGTTTCACAGCAGATGGATGACTGTGTTATTCTAATTACAACTAGCTACAGGTTTACAAAGCTGTCATTTTTTAAGATAATCAATTTCTCATGTCAAGAAACATGACAAAAACTGAATATCTATGTGCTGTACCGAATCCACTTCCACAAAAAATGTGACTTCTCTTCATTAAACAACTATTAGAAACTTTTTCAATTCCTCAGATTCAAATTTATTTCAGAGAATGGCAGACACACACAATTACCAAGCGCGTGTTAGGCTTACTCAGATGTGGAGCTAGAAAGACGTTACCCTCTCATAACTCATTAGCTTTACCTAACAGAGAAAAGCACCTCCACTGTAACAGCAGTTCTGTTTAGCGTAGGGATTTAACTTAGATGGCTCTTACGGAAGAGTATAGGAAAAAGATACCATGAAATAGCATGGCATTCAATAATTCTCCGCTTCATAAAGATTAGCAGATAACCCTGAGAAATGTACAAAAATACAATCACTCATCATTCAACCAGTGAAAAGCCTAATTTTAAACAAATAAGGTCCCATAAAGATTTGAGTGTGTTCTGTTTATCCCTCTGGTACAAATATAGGAAGCGTAATGCAGACTTGGATCCTCAAAGCACGGTAACCTACCTTCATAGGAATAGCAAACTGTGTATTTTGATGTAAAAGAGAACCTGAAATGAATGTAAATTTAACTATATGACCAATTTTTACAATCAAGTCCTTTTAGTGTTTCAGAGTGGAGTACAAGCATAGATTCAATTTTAGAGCCAGACTTCTGTTTCATGTCAATCAGCATGAATTTATTGACCTAAGCTAGCTTCCCTGGTCAACCCTTATTGGTACACCTGTCTGAAAAGGTGCTATGAAATTTAATAACTGTTTTCCTATAAAACTTTAAAGAAACCCTTGATGAAACATGTGCTGTTTGCCTGAGCAACACTCGCTCCTGGACTGGAGAACTCTCCACAAAAACGTCTGTGATAATGGTGCTGTTGACAAGGAAAGAACACCGTAAGACACCACCATCCCTTTGCCTACATTTCACATCAGTTTCTTACCACCAGATTACTGACTATCCTTGAGAAGACTTCTCATTCTTCTATTTCCAAGCTTGTCTCCATTAAACCACATGGAATATCAAAAGCATTTGCACATGAAAACTGCTCATCAGACAACCCTTTAAATGTTGGAACCTTTATTTGTTAACTGAATAGGCAAACTTATCCAGAATTAATGTCCAATAGTGCCTGTATAAGACTGAAAAAAATTCAGAAAATAGAAAAGAATTAAAAGAAAATCTGTCAAGCTCAAGAAAACCAAGAACTGAGGCTTTCACTCTGTCTCTGTACCTATTCTTTGGGATTTTTCATTCTAAAATATTAATGTATACAGTTGTCACAGGATTTTCAAACCTGGTCTTTCTTCAAAGTTAAATTTTAGATAAATAATGAAGTATTCTTGCTACATCAACATAATCAGTGGTTCATAGTGAAATCAATTAAATAGTAGAACTAGATTCAACCTTCCTGAATGTATTTTAAATCCTATCTTTGACCAAAAGGTTGAGAAGAGTGGATTAAAACTAAGGTACTTGAAAGTTAATTGAACAGAGTAGGGCCTACTGTTTGTCTTCCATAGAGTTCTTTCACATTGTATGGAAGCACTTAGCTATGATGATTAAGAAAGAGCAGGATTGCTATATTTGCCAGGCAAGACATCCATTTGGAGGTTGCACAGTCAGAAGTCTGTTCTTCCTCTAGAAGGTTGGTTTTTGCTTTATTCAAACCATGTGGGTTTTCCTCAGGGGTTTTTTTAACATGAAACACTAAGATAACCTTGAAAAGTTAGGTCTGCAGGCTAGACTTTGCTCCAAATAAATGTAATATATGCATTCCCCAAGGCAGAAAAGAAATTCACATCCGGGTCTTCCATTTGACTGAAGAATGTGTGATACTTTCAACTGTGACCTAAAAAAAGGGATGTACATAGAGGAGCAAGAGGGGCAGTCTAGATGTCAAAGAAGTCATTTACAACATAAAGGCATTTTGTGAACTTTCAAATGAAAAATCAAAATCATTATTTGAATTAGGAAGTATCAGAAATATGTAATTAGTAAGCCTTATGAGTCCATGAAATTATTTAATTGCTCATTATACCTCAAGAGAAGTTGAAAAGTAAATGACAAACTAATGCAGGACAACATAAAACACTTCTTCTAAGGAAATTCTTCTAAGGAAAAATAAAATGGTAATAGAAATAACTGTCACTTCATCAACTCTCTTCATTAAGCAAAGAGACAGACTCTCAAATAAAATTGAGGATATTCTGTTCACAGGCTTTCAGAAGGTAAAGGCCACTACATAAAAGGAAGAGAATCTCTAAATAACTAAAGGAGTTTTATGCTTTGAAACTTCTAAGGCAAGCCTGAAGGATACTATATTTGCATCCTATGTATGGGAGAATAAAGTATCAATATAAGTAACAGACAAAGCAGGCTTAGCTCTCCACAGTTAGAGGCAGAATAAGTACTCTAAATGGCTGAACTACAACCTAAGATGAGTCCTGGACAAACAGTGAAGAGTGAAAGGGCATTTTCCAGCAGATATTAACATTGCTTCTAAATATTCTAATTTTGCCAGTGCTTCAAAGTATTAAAATGCATTACTTTACACTCAGAATAAATCAACTTTATCATTCATCCTTTATTCTTGGCTGTAAGCATGGCATCTGTACAAAACCTAACACAAATTACTCTGACAACAATAACAATTCTTTAATATATATCTTTTAATGCAATATAAATTGCATACCTTTCAGTTGATTATATATTGTGGGGCTTTCAAAAGGTGAACCAGATTGCTAACACCATCTTAAATATTTATGTTACCAGCTACTACACTAGGTGTCAACAAATACTTTGAATCATACCCTCAGCTGTTCTGCATCTCCATCTTTCCCTTACACACACACAGAAATGTGAAAAACTATCACTAATAATAATCTGTACTCTTTACTCAAGCACATTACCTTTTGCTCCAAAGTGAGGTATTTTCCACCAGTAAAGTAATGAATTTCTGAACAGTTAAAGAACATTTTAAACAACCCTCACAATGCTACAGTTACATTTAGAAGAAAAGTAATTTAAATATGAAGAGACTGCATGGCAATAAATTATTAGGAAACTGACCTTTATAGTTTCCCGTGCTGAAATAACAGTCTGTTCGGCTTTCAGAAAGATGTGACACGAACTTTTCAATTAACTCTCCCAAAACTGCAAAATGTAAAATCCCATTAAAACAGAGGCAGCGGACAAAATGTGGAACTACAATACCTAACAAAATGACAGTATGTGAGAAAGTAAAGCTATTCAAATTCCTGCATATTTATTCATGTTTTTATGGGGGAACAACTCAAAGCACGTATTGTGCTTTTGCATTCCTAACACCATTCCTAACTTGAATTAAATTTTAATAGCTTCACTGAGAATATATTCAGTGTAAACAGAAAGAGAATCCCATATTATCTTTATATCCGCCAAGGATTACTTAAGAATTTGTTACATAGTTTGAAAATGAAATTAAAATTAACTATAATTAAACTAGAATACCTTACCACATTTGCCTGTGTATCTAGACAGCAAAGGAAAAAAACCCAAACAAACAAACCCCAACTAAACCCAACAAGTCACATACAACAAAAAACTAACATCAACCCAAGACTATGCTAAAAAATACAGGAAGTTTTAAGGGCTGTTTCTGAAAAAAAACCAATATAAAACTACCTATGCCATCACAAGATAAAATTTGGTCACTTAAAATTATGTAATAGGAGCATTTCCTTTGGGAAATTCTGTATTTAATGATGACCGTAATGTTCCTATTCAGTTCTTGCTATGGAACTGAGTCTGCAGATACTGTACAGATAAGTGAGATGCTGACATCTATTCACTACGGAAGAAAACTTATCTCCCACCTTGAGAAGATGTGAGCCAGGAAGTTAGCAAAAACTCCCAGTGACCAATCATTATCAAAACTGTCCCTGATACCTTAATTCTGCAAGTCTGAGGTGACAGCAACTGAGCAGATGACACAACTTTAAACAAAGGATACAAAGAAGCCTTTACCCACACTGCATGGAGGAGGCCCATATGAGGTAAGCCTTATTAACGATTTAAGATAGGAACAATGAACAGCTGCGTTGTCTCGACAAACAGGATTTAAAACATAGTGACATAACCTTCTGTTCACAATAATGCAAAGCAAGGGAATGTATTTAGAGAGCAGTGAATGCTCTCTAGGGGACTTTCCATTTACAGGCTGCATGTTACCATTTCCTTGGCAGCACCTTAATTTAATAGCAATGAAGTCTCAGCTCCTGATCCCCCATTCTTACATGTAACTCCATGCAGGTGGTTTTGCTGGCCTTAAACGGAGTAATTCATAGAATCACAGAATGGCCCAGGTTGGAAGGGACCTTAAGAATCATCTAGTTCAACTACACTGCTTAAGCAGGTAACTGTATGAGCAGCTGTCACAGCAGAAGTAAGGCATAGCAATCTGTGGTGGAGGTGGCAATGGAGAAAGCTAGAAAACCCTTGAGTTTGCCTTGCTGAGAGGGAAACTATTACAGGAGACTACAGAGCAAGATCTTTCAGAAATGAGGAGGAAGAGAAAGACAGGACCTCCACCCACAGTCTGATGCTTGTTATGCCAGAAAGCAAAAAAAAAAAAAAGTTTCTTCCAACCATTTTAAGCTAACATACTTACATTAAATCCATGTGAAAGGACAAGTAGCTATTTTAATTTTTGTCTTTTAATACTAAATCATTTAGCTACCATTTGGACACTATCATGGAAACTGTTACATTGATTCTTCATTTGGGCGGGTTCATTGTACAGTACAGTCAATATGGCTGTAAAAGCCCAAATTCTCATGCAGAGTTTATGTGGCCCCTCTCTCGGTGAGACTGTATATTATCTTAAAATTATGGTAGCTTGGCTGTATTAGTATTGAAGTTTTTAGTAGACTGGCAATCACCACACACAAATTTAATTCACACACAAAATAAAGAGAATTTTAATGTGGGAATATATAATCATATACAAAATAAATGAAAGTTTTAAATTATTGCAGTACACTCATAAAGCACCCAAATTCCTGCAGGACTTTTTTCCTTTGAGGGACTAGTGTACAAAAGGAAGGTAACTGAAATGGCTTGAAACTTGCATAAGAACACTTGATTAAAAAGAATAGTGTGATTACGTCTGTTTTAATAGGTAACGACCATGAGAGGTTACCTAATTCCCACTCTGAAAGTTTTAAGTAAAAAAGATCAAAAACTGCAAAAAGCATCAGATTCTTTTAGATCCTCTAATGTAACTTCTATGACCCATATCATATTCTATCATCATACTCTACAATCTATACTGGATCATATTCTATGATTCAGATGCTTCAGAGGTGTCTATGGGAAAACAAAATTTAAAAAAACCCCACACCTCTCTTAAGAGTTAACAGCAGTCTTGCTTGACTTGTGTTAGAGGCCAAAAATCCAAGAGTGAGAATCTTAGACCAATGACTTTTTCTAAGAGTAGTGTCAGAAATTTTCAACTCCAGCAACCATCCTTCAGCTTAAGGAATGTATGAAAAACAGTTAGCAATTCCATTCTTAATCGCAACAACAAGGAGGACTTTCAGTTATTGTACATTAAAATGACAAAGGAACAACCTGAATTTTCTTTGAAAACAGGTAATAAAAACTCTGACAATGATTCCATTTGAGACGAAGGCTGCATATTTTATTTATTAATGGGAAAAACAGCCTTTCAACTCCTAACCCAATACCATAATCCTTACACACCTGCATGCAACATTCATATGCACTCACACTGCTTACAGGATATTCATTTGGAAGTGGCTCCAAACTGGTTTGGGGGACAGAAGCAAGAAGTTTTGATCTGCAATTGCTCTCCCTGCATAACATGAAAGATCCACTGTTCCACTCTAATTCTGACTCTGCACTCAACTTCATTGATTTGTCTATGTCATTGACGAATATACTTAACAGCCCTGGTCTGAATACAGACCCCTGGGAGATACCACTTATCACTGACCTCCATGTGGAGGTCACTACACTGTGGATGCAGAGCAGTTTGCTCAGCCCACCCAACATATCCATAACTCTCCAATAGAGAGTCCACATAGATGACATCCATAGCTCTTCCCTTGTCCCTTCATATACCTGCTCCATCATAAATGGCTACTAGATTGGTCAGGCCGGACTTTCCCTCAGGAAAGCTGTGCTGGCTTTCTTGAATCACCTCCTGTATGTGTCCTGCATGTGCTTCAGCATAGCTTCTAGGAGGTTCTATTCCACAACCTTCCCAGGCACAGAGGTGAGGCTGACAGGTTGGTAGTTCCCAGGATCCTCCTTTCTACCATTTTTAAAAATGGGTACAATACTTCCCATTTTCCACACTTCACCTGACCACCATGACTTTTCGAAGATCATGGATAGTGGCTTGGCAACTACATCAGCCAATTCCCTCAGGACTCTGGGATGCATCTCACCAGATCCCATAGACTTATGTACAGTCAGGTTCCTCAGATGGTCATGAACCTGGTCTTCTCTTATCTGGAAGAGACTTTGCTCCCCCAGTCCCCATCTTGCAGTCCATCCATCTGAACGGCATGGGAAGAGAGATGGACAGTGAAGACTGAGGAAAATATTAAAATATAGTATCATATTGCCTCTGAATGCAGGAAAACCTTTCAATCAAAAACTAAAGTCACTCTTATCTTTAGTTCTATATAAAAACTGAGGGGTGACAAATGAGATACCCTCCTTGTTGAGATTCTGGTAGCTGCACAGTATACCTTGACATAAGCTAAGTTTACAATGATCAATTAGGCTACTTCAATGAACAGCCACAGTTCAGCATTTTGCTATCTTGAACTAAAAACACTACAACAGCACACAACAGACCTAATGAAAATATCCCTCTTATTGGTTCTTTATCCTATGGGCAAAGTTCTGCAGTTACTTTCAACTTTTTGCCGCAATTGCTAAAGGCTGCAGCACAAATACATCACAAACAATGACACTGACTCAAAGGATTACAGTATTTTTTGTCAACATGTTTCAAAAGAGCTATCTCAGATGATGCAGAGCGCACAAAATATTAATGAATTCCAGAACACTGTGATGTTCATAAGTACTCTGCTCCATCACCCATTTCACTTGTAAAAACTGAAGAAAAATATGATGTGTTCCAGTAAGATCTCCCACACAATTTCACCAGCTGCTATCTTTTCTTTTCTTGGTTGGTTGTTTCCTTTTAAGAAAAAATAATCTGGAGGTAAATTAATAGGCCCTAAAGAACACTCGTGATCTAAATCCAGAGCACCAGGGACACAGGTGATGGAAATTCTGAATTACTCCATGGAGAAAGCAATTTTAGCTGAGTTCACTATCCATATCCACATATGGATAGAAAGCTTGAGAAGAATTATTAGGATTTGGGGACTGAATATCTCTCATTATGAAGGGAAGAATGTTAGCATATAATTGATATTATCTCTGCAACATCTTTAAATTATCTTGCTTTGGGTTTAAAGTCTCCTAAGAGAGGAGAGGATTAAGGATGTTGAATCTGCCCAGAAGTCAGTTGCTGATATAACATTAACTGGGAACAGATGAAAAAAAGGAGTTGCTGGAGTTGAAAACAACAAAAATGCCTCCTGCCACACCTAAAGGACAAAAAAGAGGAAATAACTGAAAAAGGCAGAGCTAAAATAGTCAAACAAATCAAAACAACAAACAACCTCCCAGTCATGTCAAAAATTTGAACATGCAATATACTAAGCCCAGATTCACACAGGCTAAAAATTTTCTACCTAAATCTAAGCTATTTCTGAGAGGAGTTGATTTGCCTGTTTCTCTTCCTGTTAAAGCTTAGATGCCAATACACAGAAAACTCTTATCTAGATGTACTAAAAATGCTTAATTCCTCATTCTAGCTGGTACCTCCAACAATTACAGAAAACAAACTACGCAAGTTTTGAGGCTATGTACAGATAACTACAAAACACAAAAGGAAATCCTTTCCCTTTTCTTTCTAAGCCACCTATTATAAATGTATGCTGTTTACTGAAAAAAAATAAAAATTCAGCACGTAAGTCCTTTTAGATGCTGAAACACAGATGAACAATTTTCACCAAAATTTTCATATAATCCCAGATAAGATCAGTCTAGAAAAAATACTTTCAAATAAAATTTATTTTGCAGAGACTAAATTATTTGCTCTTCACAATACATAACATCAAAAAACCCCTCACTGAACGACAAGATTAGAGTCATGCAAGAAGAGTAAAAATACAATTTTGATAGAAAAATTTAGGGTTTTTTCATTGCTACTCTTTAATTTATTTTCCGTATACTAGCAGAAGCTCATATAACATACATGCAGCTATTTTTGAATGGTGATGAATCTCTGTTTGTATACCTGTTTCACAAAACTGAGTAAGTGCATTTGTGGATGTGTATAATATAATGTATATTATTAAGTGCATATATGCATTACACACAAATACTGTATTCTGTCTACACACACATTCTTCCAAACGAAAGGTGAAAGTTCTAATCTACAATCACCTAAGACTACAGACTCAAGCTTGTTTCAAACAAGCACTAAGAACACTCAGAATTTAGAATCATTCAATAATTACTGATTTTAACCACATTATACAAATGACAAATTTAAATCAGTTCTTGTATAAATAACTTAATCTTATGTCAGGGGAGGCTTAGGTTAGATATTAGAACTATGTTCTTCTCCCAGAGGTGGCTGGGCACTGGAACAGGCTCCCCATGGAAGTGGTCACAGCACCAAGCCTGACAGAGTTCAGGAAGCATTTGGACAATACTCTCAGGCACATGATGTGACTCTTGGTCACTGGATGGCCCTGTGTCAGGCCAGGAGTTGAACTTGATGATCCTTTTGGGTCTCTTCCAATACAGAATATTCTGTGATTCTGGGAAACTGCCCTACAACTTTTATATTGCTATGTAATTTATCATAAAATTCAGATCTTATGTAAAACAAAAATGCTGGGTTACTTTTATCCTGTATAAAAGAACCTTCACCTTTCTTTACTGTCAGTTGTATTAATTGCATACCTAAAAAATATAAAGGCCAACCTTTGGCATCTATAAACAAGAAGTTAAACTACATACTGATCATCTGACCATAATGAGAATTGTTATGGAAATGGAAGCTAACAATTTCGGAAAACACCCAGTTTCTTTATTGTTGCATAGGTTTATATGGTATTGCAAGTGAATTAATACATCTGATTTCTGACAATCAGAAACAATCGATGTTTTTGCTTTGGCTGTTGTTTGGTTTTTGTTTTTTTTTTCAAATGATCTGCACCAATGCTCCTGCATGACCACACTGCTCACTAGCAAATGCACATGAAACTTAAGAAAAATCTGAATGAGTGGGTTCTTTGATGTACAACATGTCTTAATTATGAAAGTTTTTATCAAAATTGGCCTTTAATATAATTTCCTAACCCATTTTATTTGTTCACTGATCTCGGAGAAATGTATGTTTTCTTTCAGGCTCTCTTTCATTTTCTCAGCATGTCAATAACAGACTTATTAGAGATCTCAAACAAAGACTCATATTTGAGCCCTCTTTCTGTGTCAAATTTCACTGAAAACACAGAGGGATTATATGGTCATAAAGACAGAAAACTAGGACATAAAGCATAACCCTGTCTTCTCAGGACAATCCCACTGAAACAGTTTTCAAAATCAATGCACAATTATTAACTACTTGTACCAATAAGGTAATCCTCAATGACATTTTAAAGAGTTGCTTACTAGTGGTCTTCTGTTTGCTTCCTTTGTTAAACTCAGTAACTCAGTCATACTCACTTGGTCCACTGATATTATCCGATCTGGCTTTCATGACTTTGCAGAACTGTTTTCTACAATTTTCTGTCCAGCCAGTTGGCTTCTCTGGACTTCTTACGAGTGTTAAGAGCTTGTCAAGATCTTTATCTAGAATAAATGAAAAATTAGTATTATTCTATAATGACCATAGAATGATAGAATGGTTTGGATTGAATGGGACCTTAAATATCACCTACTTCCAATCCTTTTGTCATGGGCATTTTTGGCAGATCTCACACCTTTGGGAAAAAAAATCTACTATGTGTCCCTTAATGTAAGAGAATTAAACTATGTGCTGATGGGGTTTTGTGCCTATTTTGGCTGGGGTAAAGTTAATTTTCTTTACAGTGACTAGGATGGGGCTATGTCTCGAATCTGTGCTGAACACAGGGCTGATAATATAGAGATGTTTTTATTACTGCTGAGCACTGCTTAGACAGAGTCAATGCCTCTTCTGCTTTCATACTGCCATGCTGGCAAGGAGGCTGAGGGTGCATGGAAAACTGGAAGGAAACATAGCATGGGATATTTCCCATGATATGACATCATGAGTTTAAAAAGTGGGAAGAAGAAAGGGGAAAGGCAGGGTGTTCAGAGTGATGTTGACATGATGGTAGTTGACACAGTGGTATTCAGTCAAAGGTTGGACTTGATGATCTTTGAGGTATTTTCCAACCTAAATGATTTCTGTGATTGCATTTGTCTTCTCAAGTAACCATTACACATGACGGAGCCCTTCTTTCCTGGAGATGGCTGAACACTTGCCTGCCCATGGGAAGCAGTGAATTAATTTCTTGTTTTGCTTTGTTTGTGTGCACAGCTCTTGCTTACCCCGTTACAGAATCACAGAATATGCTGAGCTGGAAGGGACCCACCAGGATCATCAAGTCCAACTCTCAGCCTGCATAGGACACTCCCTGAGTCACACCACCTGTCTGAGAGTATCATCCAAATGCTTCTTGAACTCAGGCAGGTTTGGTGCTGTGACCACTTCCCTGGGACAAAACATTATATTAAAAGTAAACTTTTGAAGCTGCTGAAATGTCTTCTTGCGAGTTTTGTGTTAACTTTTAGAGAAACTTAGAATTTTTAATTGAGTTTTCTTTAGAAACAGGTGTACCCAACATGCTCCAGCCCAGGACCACAGTTCCTTTGCTGGTCCTGCTAGAAGCTGTAACATTGTAATTCAGGCATTTTTTTAACTTCTGACACTTTACCTGAGCATTATTAAAACACAGTCTTTTGGTACAATTCTTATATATGAGGTTCAAATATAAAGTTTTTCATTATATGTTCAGCTCACTTATAAAACAAATTTGTGGGAAATTTTACAATGAAGATTTTATGAAATACTTATTTTTGATGAAAGAATTTCAAAGTTTGCTCCTTAGTGTTACTCTTATCTTGCTACGAAAGACGTTCTCTTTTTACAATAGGAAGAGATGCCTTCAAAATTAAACTTGCCATTGATGCCATGACAAAGGGACAGTAAGTATGTTCTCGTCTCTCTTGGCTAGAAGTGATTTTTTTCCACTTCCACTTTCTACTAAGTTAAAGGAAATTACACATATTTTACCAATTTTCTAGAATAAAATATCACAGCCTGCGGCAGTAAATTTCACAAACAGATGACACTCACAGAAACTTGAAAACAGAACCATAGTGACAAACCTAGAACCAGCATGTATAATCATACATGAAAATGTTACATTTGTTTTCAACAATATGACATCTGCACCTAAAGCCTTAAGAATTCTTTCTTTAAACAAAAAAATGTTCTGTAACCAAAATTTCTCTCTTGGAATTCACAGTGGACAATGAACATTAGCAAGCTACTATGATACATGATGACACAGTACAGTGAAAATTATACACAAAGTAGCAATTAAAATAATGCATACACATATGCCTTGGGAAACCAAAGAGGAAGAAATTTCTTACCATATGCAACATTTGTTTAAAAATGTTAATATATTGGGAAGGGCTGACTATTTAAATCCTTTTTCTGAAGCTAGAACAAATTTCAAGTTCAAATGCCAAGTCATTTTATAAAGTAATTTTATGCAAGATAAAACTGATACAACTCGTTCAAAACAGAAACAGTCAATTAGACTTCCTCTCCTCAGGCAACTTGGCTCCTAGAGTACTTGATGCTCCTTTGAAAGACTTTCTGGCCAGTTTGAGAAGGTAAATGCACATGCACCTGCTCCAGCTGTGCACAATCCCTCTGCTGTGGATCATGCAGTTCCTGTCATTATGAAAAGATTGTATCCTGCACTACTACTAACTATTCACGAAGGTGATGAAAGTTCTTCATACCTTGCAAGCTGTTCTTTGTTCTGTTTCTACATTTTGGACACTATAGAAGTGAATTCTGTCATGAGTGGTGACTTCTCAATAAACCTTCAACAATCGAGAGTCAGTCTATGGTTATTTAGAATATTTGCTGTTACTTTTACTTCTTTGTAGCATTTCAGTTTCAAAATACTATTTTAAACATATCTTAAGATTATTAGAATATTTTCAACAGAACTGCAACATTGCATATAATTTATTTTAAGCTTATCTAAAGAACTTAATAATTTATAATCAGTAAATTGTACCTCTCATTGGAAATTATTATACAATACATAACATTTAAAAATAAGTTTATTATAGTAACAATTATAACTAATAATTATTCCAAATTAATTAACCTGAAATGTCTTTGTTATTCTCAAATAACCAACTCCTCAGTCTCTTTCCAAGTAACATGCACTGATGCTTAGAACAGCTTATTTATGAAAATTTAACATAAAAAAGGATTTAACTCCTCCAGTATTGCCAGTAGGATTTCTTTCTCTGCCCTTTTCTGTTATTTCTGTAACATGTGAATATTGAAGAAAATCTTAGAACTGAAAACCAGCACTCTTTTGTACAAATTAAGTAGCTATTTTACTTCACAAAGAATTGCAGTAAATCAGTTGGACAGACAAGAATCAGAGACTACTAACTGAGATTTAAGCAGTCAATTTACCAGAGACCAGGGTGAAACTTTGAATCCTCTGAAGGGAATAAAACTACTAAAAAGTATCCTCCAGTAATCTCTAGAAAGCAGGATTTCAAGATCATAGCATTTCTGCTGCCTCCTTCTGGTTTCTTGATATGACTATTACTTTTCTTGCAGTTTGTCTGTCTAATATGCTTCCTCTCCTGCAGGTTTTACAAACTTAAATCTTTATTTTCTGATTCCTGAAATGAGTACATGCTAGTATCTAGAAGCGTCCATGCATCCAACATTGTACTGTCTAAACATATAACCTTTTACAATGTTAATTTATGCTCCAACAACAGATATGGATATAAAGGTTGCAGCATTTTCTGAAGTTTTGCACGGACCACTGTATTCACCTTAAGGTTCCTCTGGGAATGTAGTATTTAATATACAAGGACCTTAAGCAACCTGTAAGATAACCAATGCAGATAGGTATGTGTTCTGCCTGTCATCAGAACAGTGAGTGGCAGGCAGCCTATCAAAAATAGGAAAACATTTCTATATAGCCAGTGGACTTCCTCCCTCTCAGTAAAGAAGAATGCAAGACTTAGGATCCTCTGAGAGCACACAAGAATGTTCAAACTCAAACGACACGGAAACAAGCTTAAGATCAATTCAACCAAGATTCTGTAGCTGTCATGTATTTAATACACCTATTACATACTGTAATTGGCATTATATTATGGAAATTTGCTGCATCCTATTTTCTTCCAGGCAAACCACTTGCTCCCCTTAACTTGTCATTAAATGTGGACTCCTGTCACTAGGTCATCACAGTACAAATAAAATAAATAAATAAATAAATAAATAAACAAACGGGAGACAACTTTGGGAGTTTTTTTAAATGAAAACTGCTTCCAAAAACCTCACGATAGCAAACAAACGCCAGTTCACTTTCACAATTTGAAAGGCAATGGTAACTTGCCCAACAGTATTATCACAGAGCTGGAACTCGAACAACCACACAGTCCTGGGTTATCCATATTACTTGTTACTGAGGGTGGGCTTTCACACTACCCCCAGATGTGTTCTAAATGCACACCAACACCAAGAGAGAAGTTTTGCTCTTCTTTCTTCTCTTTTCTGGTATGTCATTATATGAGTTCACTAGTTATCTTAAATTAACAACTTGATTTTTTTTTTTTCCCTGGAAGAAATATCAGAACTGCTGAATGGGGTAAGGACAGAAGGTGAGGGAACAGAGGAAGGAGGGGAAAAAATTCAACAGAAAGAAAACAAAAAGTGAGGAAGAAAAGGAGTAAGACCTTCCTCTGCTGATGCTAGTGAGCTTTTAAATATGCTCATGAGTGAAAAGAAACTAACGTCAGTTTAATTAATTTGCTGCACTCCTGCTTTCTTCCTCATATGCAGTTATATTTTGCCATCCCATCCTTTGTGCTAGCATGGGTTGCTCTGTGAAGTTACATGAAAAAAAAAATAACCAACAATCACATTTACTAGTTTATGAAGCTATGAAACTGCACTGTAAATAAGCTACAGTACATATGAAATCTGAACCACACACCACACCTGCAAGTTTAAATTGACCTTCTTCCCTAAAAGATGTTGCTTTATAATTAAACAAATAATTCACATCTATCTTTTGTGTCTAAAGCAGGTAAGAACTAGGAAAATTCATCAATATTTTAGAAAACATTGGAAATGCAACCAGCCCTTTCTCATCTAATTATGCATTATGATAAGTGTTCTTCTGTGACTAAGAAACTAAGAACTGTAAATTGATGTGTATGTATCTTATTCAAAATCTAAAGTGAGAGATAATGAATAGTCTGACTATATTATATTTGACTACTACATGAAAACATATCCACGTAAGGATATATAATTTAGGAAACCCCATGTACAGTTCTCATAGACCTGCTCTTTCATATTTCATTAACTTTGTGGACTTCAAAAGCACAGGACAACAGGCTCATACATGAATGTCAAGACAAATAAAAAAAGGAGGACAAGTCAAAGAAGTGCAGGTGATAAATACATTTACATGAAATGACAAAAGATAACAGGAAAGCTAATATAGTGTATTCTTTGACAGGAAGTTTAGGAAAAAAAATTAAGAAGTGACTGCTAGTTTCAGACAGGTATTAAAAAAAGGGGCCAAGATCAGATTGAAAAACCAAAACCAAAGCAAACTCCAAAACAAAAACAAAGAAACAAAAACCTCTGAAAAAGCCCCCTAACAAAACCAAAACAGAAACATGGCAGCATGTTCCCATTTAAGTTAAAAGTATAAAGCAAAGAACTCAGAGAACAGTGGCTGAGATAAATTAGCAAAATACTTTAAGAACATTATCACAGATTTTTGGTAGCAATTCTGAACTGTATGTGTCCAGAAGAAAGGAAGATTAATGAATGGTGGGGTACTTAAGTTAAGGGAAGTGCTAAGCAGTGAATGCATCATTGCAGAACATTTATGGACACTTCTTCAGTCACACTTATTACCAACAGTCATAACTGCAGAGCTAGAAATAGAAAAGGGAAACATCATCTGTGCAAACAGAAGAGTGAATATTACTGTTTAATAGAGTTCTAAAGAGTTTAATAATCTACACTATAGTTAATATTACAAGTAAAAAAAATAACTTTTTCATAGTTGCTTCCTGAATAACAAAGGACTATATCATTCTTTGAAAACCACTAATAGTTTTTCGTCAAATTATCTTAATGAAATAGTAATTGAACAATTAAAACAGAAGAAAAGCAACAGGGTATTGTGCTGCAGTATAAACAAGTAGAAATGGCATAATTAATTTCCATATGTGAATAATGATCTGCATAAATCATTTGAAACTTCACTATAAATTATCTTTGACAGAAGCGAGTCATTACTATACTGCTATCCAATAGTCATCAAACTCTTAAGTGCTGGCTGAAAGAATTAGTGCATATTAATACATAATCAAGCAAGTTTATTATTTTATAAATCCTTTCCAACAGAAACATATACCATATGGACAAATACCTAAAATCTGCAAAACCAGGACAGATAGTTATACACAGTGAAGCACTACAGATTTTCCTCAAATACAAATACACTTTTTGGGTGAATCTACTAGCTGGAAGTGTCATCATGAAATTGGGAAATTACTCCAATATTCGAATTCAGTTACTAATTTTACCATTGTAAATTACAATAGGTTCATTTTTGATGCAATCAGTCAAAATATCCACTTGCCAGTGTCTGTGAGCCCTACAATGGCACATAATAGAATACCACCATGACTGTTAAAGAAGTGTTCTCTTAGATGCAGCTTTCAGGCCTTGGTGCTGGGAAACACATGTTCTATAGAGTCTTAGTTATCACTGCTCTACTTTTTCTTACCAGTTTTCCTCCCTTTCCAGCCCAAACTGAACAACCAAAAAGGTGCTGGTGTTGCACGTTTACCACTGTCCTTCAAAAGAATTTAGGGAGGGAATAAAAAAATTCACCCATCTCTTAAGGTTTTCTTCATAGAGAACTCAGTGTGAATAAGTCCTTTTATTAACCACCCCTTCTTATGCTACATTCAGTTTTATCCATGGTTTGTGTTATACTACATACAGTCAGTCACAGGCTACATGAGGT
Source organism: Grallaria varia (assembly GCA_013396735.1). Classification (NCBI taxonomy): domain Eukaryota; kingdom Metazoa; phylum Chordata; class Aves; order Passeriformes; family Formicariidae; genus Grallaria; species Grallaria varia. Next base: position 81,419 of record VWZG01009907.1, on the reverse strand, counting down.
CTAGGGCTGGGGAAATGAAGTTTCCTGTTTCCTGACCTCAGTTCAGCCACACTAGTTCCAAAATACTCAGTGAGCAATTTCAGCTTGTGCTCAGAATGGCAACTTCCATTAGCTGAGACACTCTTCTGGGAAACAAAGGTACTATTATTGCAGCTGTCCTTTAACTCCATCTAAAAAGAGGGTCAAAACCAGCAGTATCAGCAGTGTCATATTTTATTTTTTGTAAATCTCCCCTGGCCATCTCCAGTATCTGTTCTTAGATACATTTAAAAAATATCAACTCAGGCTACGTCTTCACACCTGGCATCACAATTATATGATGGATACAGCACACATTTTCAAAGTAGAAAGAAAAGTTAAGCTTTTCTTCAGGTGTCCATGTCACATGGGCAGTAAGAGAGGAGGCAAATAAGTGGTCAGGGCAAACAGAATAAAACCTACAGTTACAGCTTTTTCAGCCAAACTGTACATTCTTTAATAGTACTAAGAATCTTTTAGTCTTAATTATTCATGTCATAGAAATGCCAAAAAAAGAAAAAGAGGACAGGAATGATACTACACAGGTTACATAATGAAACACCGCAGCATTAAATCTGAAGACAGACAGGTTCAGGGAACCACAGACATGCTGTGCTGGACTTCGATCCTTGATGACAGATACAATGAAGCAGTCATGCATTCCCACTCATACCATGTATAAGTGGTTTTATGGCAGCAGAACAACTGCATAGGTCTGTGTGAACCCTGTCCATCTCCTTGCACTGAAGCACAATGCAAATTTAACAAGCATTTTTCTAACCTGTTTCTAAAATCTCCAAGCAAGCTGAGCAAGTAACATACAATATGAATTCTGAATATTCACAACATCAAAGCAGCTGTGTAAAGGTATTCTTCTGTCTTGTAAAAATGCAACTCACAGATCCTTCTCGTAATCGTATTTTAAATCTCTCTTGTGAAAAAGCACTTACTTCTATCACTGCCACATTTTAGTGCTAAAGAATACACTTCTGATGTTCTCCATTTTCTACTCTTGCTCTGAATTTCTTTTTCCCCAAGCACTGGAATAATGATTTATGAATTTCATTCTTTTAATTTTGGTCTATTTACACTAATACTTACGTTCAAAGTAACTTACACATCCAGAAAGCTTCAGTCTGGCAAATCATATATGTTCACAGTTTTTTGTTTTGTTTTGTGTTTGGTTTTTTTTGAGTGTGAGTACTGAAATAGAACATTTTCAATGTTTTGTTTTCCTTTTGTTTCAAACAACAAATGCAAAATATTTTTACTCTAAAACTAAGTGTTCTGTTCATATTTTAGTTATATAATCTTTTCTACAGTTGCCTTTAATACTAAAAATGCCATTTCAAATTAAAATATTTCTTTGATACAATTATTCCAATTCCTCGTCAAATGCATTTGCAAACCTTTGAAACTTTATTCCTGCAAATTTATTGTTAGCCAAAGTTTTACCCAAGTTTTCCTAGCTGTTTTTCATCCACAAAAGTGATGACTGTAATCTTTATTCCATTATCCCATTAGGTAATGATGAGCAAGAAGATTGCTCTGAACAAGAGAACAGAGAAGTTCTGAGGGATACAATACAATACGCTTTTCCAGCCCAAGAGCAATACTACTGCCTCCTTGAAAACATAATGAAAACAAATGAGCACCCACTTTACAGTTATCTCGTTATTGTCTTTGGAAAACTGCCTTAGGAAGCTTGGAAGAGCATTAGAAAGGACACAGAAAACTCCCTTATTTTATAACTACATGGTCTTTCCTCTTGTGAGAGCACAGAGTCACCTTTTTATCATTTTTTTCCCTAGATATTTACAAACAGACTAGATTGTCTTCTACAGTAAATGTAAAATTTCTATCACTTTGAAAATCTCTCTCTGCTAAGGAAATTTACAAATAATTTCTAATAAATATATCTCAAGGATACAGTAAACATGAACAAATACATTGAACAATTTATTTATTAAACCATTCATCAGATTCTTTTGCTTTGTCTATGCTAAATAAAACCTTAAAAAGGTTTCTCTATGCGAATTAAACTGCTGTGACTAGATAGTTCTTCAAAGGATTCCTCAGTCTGCTCACATTCCAAATTGATGTTCAATGTGGAAACCAACTATCCTAAATGCTGTCTATTTCACACACCACCAAGCTTTGTAAACATAGGGATGTGAATCACGAAAAGCGTACAAAAAAATCTGTAAGCTTAACCATACTGTCTTGCTTCAGTTACTAGAGAGATGATACAAATGTACCTTATGAGTCACCCACCTGAGACAAGTCAAAAGGTTAATCTTTAAGTTTGCATAAGAATTAGATTACTAAACAGAGCTTTGCAGATTGACAGTTGCATAAAGCCAGACAAGCAAAACCAAACCAACTTATTTAGCTACAAATGTAGCCAACAATAAAATATCCTTAAGTACTTAATGATTATAATATGTGAGATGGAAGGGGGGAGGAGGGGCAAGGAGGAAGGAAAAAGAACTTTTAACATTAACACAGATGCTTGTGTAACATCTACACTACTTGCATACTTTGTATTGTACCTTGTCTAAATTCAGCTTTCCTAGGAATTTCTGCAAGATAGCACTTCGGCAAAGGGAATGATGAAAACATTGGCCAAGGATATGGATCGCTGCCCTGGAAACAGGACCAGAAATAAATTAATTTAGGAGAAGAATTAATAGCTTTTGTGCGATTAACACACAATGTAGAGTCCCTAGAATTACTGCCTATGCACCAAAATTATGTTTGATACTACATTTTGCATTAAGATGTGCCATAACAAAAAAACAAAAAAAAAAAGTGTACAAAATTCAAAACGTATTTGATCCAGAGTTTTTTATGGTATTTACCACTGACAGTTTTGATTTTACAGCTCCTTATTTCAATCACAAAGGAAATTGCAAGTTTTATAGAAATTTTTTAAAAAGCCCCAAAAACACAAAACTGTATTTCCAATTTCATACATTGATCTAGGTGTCTTTGTTGTGCTGAGAGTAATTTGCATTTCATCTTTAGGAGACTGATAGCCAGTGAGAACTAGAACATTTAAAGGATTTGCTTAACAAAACACTCCACTGTTAGAACACTAACGAAAGCTTCACGTATTAGGTACTGCATATGAAAACCCAAGCATCACAAAAAAAACAAATAAAAGGAAGACAAATGGAAAGCTAATAAAGAAAACACAGAAATACAAAAGTTAAAAAATACAAATTGTATTCACTTAAGAGTAACATTAAAATGGAGTAAAATAAACTTATCATAGTTTGCAATATATCCCAGGTACATGCCAATCCCCAAACAGTGGAAAAGGGGTATTTTTTCAGTGTATCACTTCTTTAAAAATTAGCACTTTATAAAAATAAAGGTGTTCTGGCATTTCTTAACGTTTAATAATTTTTCACATGCCGAATTATCAGCAAAAATGTCCCAATAATGAAGTCAAGGAGTTAAAGAAAAAGGAACTGCTAAACTTTAGGTTCTAACCTTATCTAGTGCTCTCAAAGGCANCACAAACATCCCTTTCCCTCTCAAAGGCAAAATCCTTTCCTGTGGTCCTCCAATCAGGTTCATCCTTACAAGGATGTGGTTTCTCTCCACTGACAGTCCATCAATTATAAAATCTCTGTGGAAAAAAATCCAAACAAAACCAAGAGAAACATAAAAAACTCCAAAACTTAGAATTTGATTTACTGGCTATTTAAGTCAAAAAACTTTATTAAGCAAGAATACATTGAGAAAAACACATCATAGTTAAAAGACAACCTGGAATACACACAGACATAAGGAAATAAACAGAAAAAAAATAAGTATTTTGAGATGTCTGAGCATTATTGTAATTTTGTATTCCCTACATACTACTGATTAGAAACATTCAGGCAATTACTGGACACACAAGAGTAGAAAATTTCACAAGTTTTGTTATGTCCTTGTGCTCAGTAATTAGGGTAGAGACAGTTAAAGGACCATCAAAATTTGTTCCTGATTTGGCCTACCAGTACACTTCTGCTGTCACAAATAAGCATAGCTGTTCATAACTTAAAACACAGTCTCCTTGCTGTCTGAAGTCACTGAGCAGCCCAAGATAGAAAATTTTCTAAAAGCAACAAAATCCAGCTTTTATACACCAGGTTTCTTAATAAAACTTTTGCCTCAGTAGGAAAATAGTAGGTTTCATCCTCAAATGGTAAATAACTATCATTGGTATCTGCTCAGTTTTCACCCATACTGTTTGATTTACATTCTGTAAGTCACATACAACAAACAGCAGGAGGAAAATTCTTAAAACAGCATGCTGTGAGAAAGGAAAAAATGTCTGTATATAGATAACTGTCCATTTCTGTCCCAAAAATACACTTTTCCTTTTGAAAGCATGCACTGCATAATTTTATTTAGAAGGAAGCAATGGAAAGTCACAGAAGTTGGAGAATTGACTAAGTTGTAAATGAAGTCAAAACCAAACAACAACAGCAAAACCCAAATGCCACGCCACCCCCCTCAAAAAAAAACCCCAAAGTACTGATGATGCCGTTAATTCATAAACATTAAAACAATAAATACATAACATTAGAAAACAATACAGAATTAGAAGGCATATTTACATCCACAAGTTATGCAGACTTTTTGTTTAAAAACAATTTAAGATTAATACAAATATAAAGTAGAAAAATATGTGCTTTTCTTTCTTATACTTTTGAGGTGGACATGGGAGAAAGAGAAGACAAGACCATTGTATCTTTTCATAATTTAAGACTGCGGACAAACTTGCACAAGGAAACTTGTGCACATTAGAAGCCAGTGAAGCTTAAGTGAAAGCATTTGTATGTTTAAAGCCATTAAGGCATTAATTCCGGAGAAGAGTTTTATAGTTAAAATAACATTTACATCAGTCACTTCTTACCCTGGTCCTTCTGAAGTTTCTGTGACATTTTCCTCCTGAGCAGTTAGTAAAACTTGTGACACTTTATACTGAGTCTCCAAGAGTAAAAGCGTATTGAGCTCACAGCACAGCACATTTAACAACCTGCAGATGGATACATTGAAACAAGAGCACATCAGTTAGGAATCCAGTAATGCACAGTAAGACAAAGGTTAACACATTTATGAGATCCTGAAATGGAAAAAGCGGAGGGGCAGAGGGGTGGGAAATCAGAAAAAAAAAACCAACTTGAAGTATTTGAAAAATATCCAGACATAAGTAGGTCATGAATACTGTTTTATATCCATTTTAGCTACTCAAGTGGCACAGTCTTAAGCAAACAGAGAATGGTTCCCAACAGATTTTTTTGTCTGCACTGAACAACCAGAGAAAATATTCACTGGTCAGCTCAGACTGCTTTTGATTTTATATCACAGAATAACAAAAGTGATGCTAATTTTATAAGGCATTCCATGTGAAATGTAAGGAAATTATACAATAATGGGCTGGTAAGGTAACTTAGAATCATGTTGTCTGAAGAGGAAGGAAGGCAGAGAGATAAAAAAAAATCTCTTGTTCAGAAAATAGGGTTTAACGCCCCTCTGTATAACCAAATTAAACAACTCAAAAGCAATAAAAGATTTAACGTGTTACAAAACAAAAAAAATCTGTTTGTTTTTTTCCCGAGAAACACAAAACAATGGTAAATGAAATTAATAATCAAAAGTGCTCAAGACAGTACATCATACAGAATTTTTTTGATAACTTCAGGGTAAAGTAATGGCAAAAGTACTTCAATATATTTTCATATAAATCTGATGTAGAGCAATCCAAGTCATATTACTTTTTTTTTTAAAACTAATCTATTCACTCTAAGACCACAACAGAATAACTTCATTGAAGGCCTCGTGTTCAAGAAAAATACTATGACTAAACATTCTTTTTACTGTTTTTGTTTCCTGTTTTATCACAGTCATAAAACACAGCAAATTAAGTCTGATCAGCATTAGATTTTACATTCACATAAGACTTGTTAAGAACCAGAAAATACATACTATTTTAAATTTGCAGTCTGTCAGTCAATACTTATTTTCTTCCCTGTAATTCCCAATATTCTTCTACTGACAATAGCAAAAATTCGTAAGCCATTCTCTCAATATTTTAACACCTGAAAATTCACACAATTGTGGTCAGGGAGTAAAGTCAAGATGATAATATGTCTTTCTTTTTTCTTTTCTGTTCTTTTTTAGTACAACTTGACCTGCTCATTTTCAGATCTCTTCAAGTTTTATTTATTTTACATTAACTATTTTGTGATATTGATTTTTCCAGTACTTTTCTAAATCACAGAAGAAGAAATGATAACTCAACTATAATTTTTACTATCATATAGAGGAAAAAATCCAGAAAATAGCACTGAAACCATTACAAAGATGGATAATTTCTTAAGTATAACCAATGGCAAAGATGTGTTTCCAACAGTTACAAACCATTTGGGAGAAGACTGGTGGCTGAGACTGCTTTATAACATCTCCTCTGGTAAGCAAGGCAGAGTGAAAAAAAAACCAAAACCAACAAACCATAACTGAATAAAATTAGGTAGATAGATGGGATAGCAGATAAATGACAAAATATACAAGATATAACATCAGCAACTGCTGCTTAGGCATTCAAATGAAATTTTCACCTATATAGAAAAATCCATTAAAAATGCAGATATTTGGTTAAAGGTAATATTCCATGACTTTACCTTCCAAAGTCATAAATGTAGACTACAGTTTGCAACTTAAAAAAAAAAAGTCACATTGCATGCATATTCGTAACCATGCTTGAATACGGCTGTGGAGTTTTTCTTTTGTTTTTAGTTGCATTTGGAACTTAAGAATTGGATCAGACTCCCCAACTCAATATCCCACCTATGAAGAGTGCATGTTTATGAAAATGTGTAAAACATTTACAGATAGAATACAAAAAAAATCAGAACATATTTTTTTAAGATATATTTAAAATTCTGTTTGGAAAGCAGAAGACACAATTCCCAACTTGCATACTGATAAAAATTGCAAGATAGGCTTCAGTGCAAGGTCTTGTACTTTGGAAGGACCCCAGGCAACAGGCTGGGGATTGATCAGTTAGAAATCAGCTTTGCAGACAAGGACCTGGGGGATCCTGCTGGATAATAGGTTGAACATGAGCCAGCAACATGCCCTTGAAGGCAAATAGCATCTTGGGCTATGTAAGAAAGAGTGCTGCCAAAAGGTCATGTGAGGGAGGTGACCCTGTGCCACTGCTGATAACTGGCAAGGTCACACCTGGAGTGCTGGGCCCAGTTCTGGGCTCCCCAGTAAAAACATGACATGAATGCAATGGAGCAGGTCCAGCAAATGGCCAAGAAGATGATTTAGGGCTTGAGCCATCTGACAAAGGGAAAGAGGCTGAGAGCTGTGACTGTTCAGAGTGGAGAAGAGGATCCTCAGGGGAGATCCTGTCAATGCGTAAAAAATATCTGACAGGAAGGTTTGAAAATGGAGTCAAACTTCTCAGTGATAGCCAATGAAAGGACTAGATGCAGTGAACTTGAACTGAAAGAAGGAAACTCCGTTTTAACATACTGTGACAGTGGTGAAATAGTTGAACAAAGTGCCCAGAGATGCTGCAGGATCACCAGCCTTGGCAATATTCTACACCAGACTGGACAGAGTCCTGAGTAATGCTCTCTAGTTGAACTCACTTTGAGCAGCACAGTTGTACTACGTAATCTTACATCTCCCTTTCAAACCTGATTATGTAATTCTGTGAACTTTACTAATATAATATACCAGATTCCCAGGAACAAAGAGCACTGCAGATAAAATAAAAGATTATCTGAAGGCAGTCTTTTATAGAACCATAATTTTAAAGACATTCAGAAATACTAAAATACATACCATAATTGTAAAAATATGGTAGCAATATATAATTTTGTTCTGAAATTTGCATTTCCTGTCCTATCCCTGTCTTTCTTGGAAGGTGTTCCCTGGATTCTACCCCTTCAACTAATACTTCACTGTAGAAACCCCTAATCTAAAAGAAGGCATTATAACTAATACCTGTGTACCTTCACAAACTATCTCCTCGGTTTTGGTAGGTGAAATCATAATGACTGCTTTAATTACAAAAGAACTGAAGGTCCTTCATGGAACATAAACTAGGTAGTATATAAACCTTGCTAATTTTTATGTTGCCTCTTTAAATTTTTTCACCTGAAAATAATATAATTAAACTGCCCCTGATTTTCTCTGAGTTGCTACAAACACACACTATGAGGATAGTTCATTACCAGACTTCTCAGTATTTTTTCTATGAGTTCCTTGAAAGAACACAAAAAATATTATGTTCTCTGTACTCCCATTTTCTCAGTTGTCTTTTTTTCCCCTAATGTCAAATCACAAATCCCTCTTGAATACCACCTTTATTATGGGAAACCCAATTCTATTTTTCCGCAGTTCCCACTACACTCTCATACATTATTCTTCCTTACTTTCATAACATAGGTTTTTTTCCAAAGCCAATCTGATACTCTGTTCTCATTTCAAGGTTATCTGCAAATGCTCAGCTGGAGGTGAAAGATTCAAGATACTGCTCTTGAATACAATACTTGTAACAGTCTGTGGTGGGTTGACGCCACTCAGCAACTAAGCACCCACCCAGCTGCTCACTCCCCACTTTCCACAAGCAGACCAGCATCAAGAGCCTCCAAGCAATGGCTGCCTTCAAAACCAACCCCCAAACTCCCTAGTTTTTATTACTGAGTGGGATGTAGTATAGTACAGAACATGTCAGCTCAGGTCAGCTGTTCCAGCTGCGTTCATTCCCAACCTCTTGCCTACTTGCTGGGGACTGGGTTAAAAAAAGAAAGCCCTGTTGATGAGCAGTTGCTTGCACAGCATCAGGGGAAACATCAGTGTGCTATCTGTACTGTTTTAGTCATAAATTCAAAACGCAACACACATGTGGATCGCTATTAAAAAAATTAATTCAGTCCCAGCCAGCACACAGCTCAGCAAAAGAAGATAAAATTTCATGCTATAAGCAGCAGTCCATCCACCATAGGAAAAAAGAAACTAGCACCTCCAAAGTATACTGTACTACAATCTCTGTAACATGCAGCATGCAATGGCTAATTAAATATGAAACTCTTATGCATATGCTGTTTACAAGGTGTTCCAGTGATGTGACCCTGAATGGAAGAATAAACTGGTCCTTAGTGAAAGGTTTTCTTTTGGCTTGCAGTTACTGCCTTCTGCAGATACAGGCATGGCCAATTCAGGCCAGTGCAAAATATACAGCATGACATTTGTCGAGAGCTCAGCTGCAGGACATGGTAAGGTCTTGTTTTATTCGTATTTCAGAAAGAAATATTAAAAACTTAAGTGGAATAAAACAAGAACCAGAACCTCTTTGCAGCAGTGGGATCTCCTTCTTGCTAAATAAGTATGTATACCAACAGTGAAACTCAAAGCAAAACTTTCATTAAACAATTTCAGTATCCTCATCATGAGAGAGCCTCAAAACATTTAACATCGGAGCCTACATTACCAACTGCTTTATCCTTCATTATGCTTTGAGTAACAGCCTGAGCTTCAAAGAAAACATGGATCCAAACTGCAAGTGGCAATTACTATCAAGTGCCAGACCAGTAGAGAAAGGCAAAGGGCTAGCAAATAAAAACCCCAAAGATGCAAAAGCCACCTAGTCAGAACTGGAACACAAAGGGCCTTTGTAGACTGAACAAAAGGCATCAGTAATGAGCAGAGAGAGAGATGCCTCTGCACTTGGTCTTGCTAAAGGACCAAGGTTTCTAATTGTTCCACTAAAGGCAATGCATGTTTTTGAAAAAATATGAGATCATCTGGATACAGAATTTACAACTCCGATGCCTGGGGCACTGGAAGTTACTACCACAGGGTAATCATGTTTCTCACAGTAAGAAAACTCAGGGACTGATGTATTCCTTACGATGTTTTCCACATGAAAAGATTTTCAAAAGAGCAACTACACCACTTTAGCTACCCAATGTACCTACAAATCACATGTAATGTGATTGCCAATGGTAAAATCTTCCCTAGCTAAACAAAAATGCTTTTCATGAGCAACACTTGACTGCCTAGAGGACTCAAAAGTAGTGTTTTAATTTCTTTCAGTGAAGTAAAGAAACAGAATCTGATGTTTCTACTTTCTTAATAATAAATTGCTTTAAATTAATAAACCTAACAAACCACTATTAACATATAAACTAACAAAAAATAACTGTATAACTACATGATCACAAATGATGTGGAAGCATGCCTACATAATCCGACTGCAAATCCCCATCACTAATAATCACTACTAATGTAGACTGTCCTCTTTTACTGTTGGATTATGCTACTCAGAATGCTTTTTAGTAAAGAGAGAGGGAAAGAGACACTAAATCTAAACAGCATGCTGACCTGAGGAAAAAGGATGATCAGGATTTGTGTCTTCTACCTTTAGAAAACAAGATAATAAATGCTTTCCCATTGTGTTGCAATCATTAAAATCACAACTTCTCTGAATTAACAATACATATAATGCAAGTACAATTAAGGGAACAAACTGTTTCGTATGCTGAAGCTACCTCATTATTAAAATTCAATTATATATAAGGCAGAAAGTTTACAATGTAGTTGAAAAAAAAGAATGGAAAATAACACAGGGGTGTTTATTATCCATATTTCCTAAATCTACAAAGTTATCCTTTGCCTATCACATGCTTTTTCATTTCCCAGTACCTGTAGGATTTAATTCATTCATCTGGATTTCACTGGAGTGTGCTAAATGAAATTTTGACTAATACATACTCCTTTGAGGCAAATTTCAAGAGGCTGATTGATTTTGATGTCAGCATAATATAAGCCATTTAAATTTTCTTTCCTAAATCTTTCTCTAGGTTTGTAGGGCAACAGAATTAGATAAAATACATATTTTTATTATCTTTGCACCCATTCAGTAAGAAAGAAAACTACCATTATAAATAAAAATATATTCACCCTTATAATTTATATGACAAAGAAAATGTAACTTAACAATCTCAAAATATTTATTATAAAAACCTGAAAATAAAAAGCCAGTAAGCTTTTCCTATTTGTAGCAGACAGTAGGTCTACAATCCTGGGGCTGATACTGATGAGTATACGCCTTAAACTAATATTTACGATTTTCTATGGTTACAGAGAAAAACAAATGCATTTATTCACACAGATGTGTTTTTCAACCTTACCTTACAGAAGCCTAAAATAAATCTAGTTTTTATTGCAGTTCAAATTATGATTCTACAAAATAGGTTATCTTCAGGTATCTCTAATGCTATGTAAGCATACTGTGTCTTTAAAATTAAACAGTTATAATTTCCATATCTGAAAGAAAAGGATTTAGCCTCAGGTATGCCTCTGCAGAAAGCCAAATTCTTGAACAGAGGGCTATCCTTGTTGCTCAATGCCCACTAGCAGGAGGCATCTCAGTGAACAAGGGTGGGGCTAACAAAGATTATTCCAATTCACAATATACATACAAAATATCTTTTGACCTCACAATGTTTAGGAGTTTTATTGATTTATGGCTTAAAAAAAAAGGGAAAAAAAAAGAAAACATATATTTGATAGTGGCATATGTATGTATATAAGACAGGCAAATAAAGAGAGGGTCTACTTTGCCTCTTTAAAGTATTCAGAGACCTATTACTGTCATATTATCATATATCCACCAAAAAAAAA
>VWZG01009907.1:34846-60131 GCA_013396735.1 Grallaria varia | reverse complement strand
AACTGCTGAACATAAAGTTCACACAGTCATTCATGGCTCCTGTACTATGAAGCAGAAATAATCCTTTGGGTGTGGCAGAAAAATGCAGCAAGGCATCTAACAAAGTCTCTTCCCATAAACTGCAAGAGTAACAAAATAGTAATTAAAAAATTATACGTAGAAATGCATGGGAAAAAAAGAAATTTCTACCTTTGAGAAACAACAGCCCTTCACTCACTGCACATAATACTTACTTCATAAGTTTATGTTAGTTTAAAAAAAGCCTTTGGGGAAAAGATTATATATATTAGACTGTATTTTGTGCAAACGTTCAAACTCACCCTGGCAGAACTAAGGTTAGGTAGGGACACAGAACAGAAAGAAGATGTAATTAGGAACCCAAAAGACCTATGCCATCCTTAAATGTATGTATGAATGACTTCTGAGTCTATAGTCTTAAGGTATTAATGTGGCAGTTACAAGTTGGCAAAGCAAGCACAGAATTTCTCAACAATGTAAAAACACTATGAGAAACTCGCATCTGAGGAGCTAAAGGCTCCTGCTACAGACTACTACAGAATTATGAAGAAAGGTGTTACATTCACACAAGAGCTCCATGTATTAAGAGCAGTAAATGGAAAATATTTTCTACAGACATGGCAGGAAGACTAGCAAGAATAAAGTATGATACTTTCTGCCCTACAAAACATTCTACACCCTACAATGAAAAGTAGAGCAATTAAATCACCTATGACTAGGAATCATCCCTGCAGGTATCACTAGACTTGTGGTTCTGCTTTTCTAAAAGATTTGCTTACTTGATTCTCATTTCCCATTTTTGACTCACATCATTAGCAAGCAGCATGTAGCTTCTCCAACAGCAGTGACCCAGCATTCCAAAATTTAATCACTTCTGCAGAATCCCCATGTGTCATGTTCAGAAGCAAAAATTTCACCCAGAAAAAAATCAGCATGTCTTGTTCCATAGTTAAATAAAAAATTTAGATGCTAGGAAGACATTGTTGCTTGTTTCAATGGTAGTGATTAGAAACATCCTCACCAGTCAGAGTTCTGCATCCCTAGACTTCTTTTTGATACTAGATTTGAATTTCTATAACCATATGCATGTCACCATCATGGGCTAAAGTACTACTGAGGTGTCTTTACAAATTATACATTAAATCTATGGTAAACAGAATCTATTTAAATAGTTTTTGCACTAACACCAATATTGCCCTGAATTTTCGGACTCCCAAATATTTGTGTATTTCTCATCTTAACGCAAAGAAAATTCTATTAAGGGACATTAAGTTTTAGTATAAAAGGAAGGATGAGTTTCACTTGAAATGCATAAGGCTTTCAGAAAAAATGCTGCCAACCTTGCTAATAATACTTTGAACATGTTAACATGGTTCAGCAGAACAGCATTTTAAATTAGCACCACATCAAAGCTGTAAGATAAATTGACAGCTATTCTGTCCTGTGCTTTCCAATTCCCATTTTCCTCAAACCAAATTCTGTAGTTAAAGAGAATCAACTGTAAGTCAATTTTATATCACTCTCTAAGTTAAGAAGTTCCTCAAAGGTCAGGAACAATCTTGTAACTCCACTGAAACCTATGCTAGGATAATTTCACTCCTACTTACCACTATCCTTTTGGCAAAAATACTGTGTTGGTTTTGGCTAAGAAAAGCTGGGAATGCATTTCCTTGTTAGCACCTGTTACAGTGCTGTGTTTCGGATTTAGGATGAGAATAATGTTGGTAACACACTGATACTTTAGTTGCTGCCAAGTAGTCTTATCCAAGCCAAGGACTTTCCAGTTTCCCATGCTGCGCAAGTGAGAGGTGCACAAGAAGCCATGAGAAAGTACAGTCAGGACAGCTGAGCTGAATTGACCAAAGGGATATTCCATACCATAGAATACCATGCTCAGTATGGGGGGACTTGGCCAAGCGGGGACAATCACTGTTCAGGCATGAGCTGAGCATCAGTCAGGGAGTGGTGAGCAGTCGTGTTATGTGTCACTTGCTTCTCTTGTATGTTATTTCTCTTTCTTTTTCATCACTATTAATGTTATTATTATCATTAGTAGTATAACTCTATTCTACTTTTTTTCAATTATTAGACTGTTTGTATTACTCAACCCACGAGTTTGAATTTCCTTTTTTTTCCCCAATTCTGCTCCCCATCCCACTGGGATGCCAGCAGCTATGTGGTATTTAGTTGCCACCTGAGATCAAATCACAACAAAGATATGGGGTTAAAAGATGTCTTAACTGTGGTTAAAGTAGCAGTGTGTGTTCATGCTTGCACATGTGTATAAATTAAGCATCAACTTACGTGTTTCGTGACTCCATACTTATTGATGAAGTTGAGTCTGCACCAGTTACAGGAGTAGGTACTCTTTCTGAAAGCAAACTTGTCTGTAAAATAAAAAACAAATAAATACCTCCTTACAGTTTATTTACAATATTTTTAAACCCCAGGTCTTCCCAATTATCTTGTTATATTTTAAAGGAAAAAAAAAAAAGAACAGTGATCAGATTGTAGTCCAGTCTTTGGCACACTATACACTATTTCACTATATTTTTCATTCCAGAAAAACTTATTTTTTCTTTTTTCCTCAGGTATAAACAATTTTAAAGTAGGTACATTTTTTAATTTTTTAATTTTGTATTAGAATTCTTAAATAAAACATCTTTCCAACTGGAGATTCAGAAAGTAAAAATTGGCATTTGAAAGAAAAAAAAAAGAAAAAAATCATAACATGAGTCTTTACTCCATTTCTGTCACAGACAACAGACATAACAGCCTTTGGAGTCAACAATGCCACTACAAATTTATTGGTTAATCCTGCTACTTTTTATGTTATTTAAAGTATATAAATTTGTCTATAGTGGTATGGAGATAGATAGAGATACAGCCATAAATATATACATATTTTTATATTTGATGGAGTTTATCATTTAAATGATATTGGAAAATAACTGGTGTGAAACTCATTGTATATTTAAAATTAATTATTTCATTTTTTTCATAATTTTAGGGATGAAAAGCAAATTGCACCATTTAAATGAAAGTGAGCAGCCATTAATTTACGGTCTTATAAACATGATGTAATAAATCCACAAAAGATTCCTCTATTAAACTAATCAGTTGTACTGGATCTGTTGTTCCCCTTTTATTATTATCTGTATAAATCCTCTCCCAGAATTTAATCAGAATCTGCCAAGAAAAAAATTGTTTCTCCACCAGTCTTAAAACTCCAAGAGACATGTAAAAGAAAAGAAAACAAATTACCAGTCTATTCACTAAAAAGCTGACACTACTGCTTGGAAAGAGTCCATCAAAGTCTATCAGTTTTGCTACACTATAAATGATAGAATATTTTATAAACTGGAGGTGATTTATTGAAAAATGACAGAAAATAATTTTAAAATAACATGTTGTCGAAAATGTGACTTTCCTGTACTATCTTGTTGATTCCTGAAGTCCTGACTCTGTTGATTATACTTCAGTCTCAATTTGACCACAAAAGTCACGTGAAGAAACGGTATTTTGTCAGTTAAATATTTCCTTGGTTTTTTTATTCAACACATTCAGTCTATCTTGTATTTGTCGAGACAGTTCCTCTAAATGATGTTCTAGACTGCAATAAAGGATTTTACTGTGCAAAGAAGTATTTTGCACTTATGTAAATGTGTTTTAGAGCAAATAACTGGAAATGCCCATCAAAAGCTTTAACAGTCTGCCTGTGATAGACATTAAACAGAGCAACGGGTTAGTTCAAGTAAGACTGACTAGTTACACAATAGGAAAGCATAAAAAGACAGACAGATTGATGAGTTATGTAAATTACTGCATGATTCAAGAGAACCAAACTCCTTAATTCAAGAAAAATCTTCCAGTTTTCAATGCAAGGAAGAACATAAGTTTCAAACCCAACATTCTTTGATGAGAAACATACTTTATACTGTGATATAATATGCTTCAAATTAGTAATATATTTATTTGCAATAAAAATGTATGCCTTTGTGACAAAATTCATATTTGAAGCAGTGAGAAATATCCACAAACTGGTGATTTAAGTTTCTTTTATTTATGTTCTGTCTTTCTGATACTGTTTGCCTCAGTTTACATTGTGAGTTTATTTTTTACATGTCTTATCATAATAGAAGCATACAGCATTTAACAGGAAAAATAGCTGTTTCATTCCCTTTACCTTGAATTCATTTTCTCTCTCACTTCCTTACCTCCAGAAAAAAAACAAAAAAACCTTAGTCTTTGAGCCAATTCTTTGTTCCAGCTTGGTCTGATCCTTCTGTTAAGAAAATACTTTACAGTCACCAGAGGGGAAAAACAAGGGGGATGGTTCCATTTTTCAGTACAAAGTGAACAACACAGTTAGACTTTGGTTTTCCACTAAGAGTCCTAATACCTATAGTTTAAATATGCTTTCAGTTTAGCTGGAAGCCAAAGATTTGTTTGCTATCTTTACCTAAATGGTACAAATACTACTTTCACGATTCAAACATTTTTCTTAATTTTGCTTCACTGTGAACTCTTTGAAAATGGCATTTGCAGGATCTGCTGTCACTTCTCCATCTAAAGTAAATTTTTATAATACGTAAGAATTTCCACACTGCATATGACTATCAGAACAACAAAGACAGAGAAGTGTAATGAATACAGAGACCATATACCTTGTTCAGTAAATTCATAACTGAACTGAAGATGATGGGGGACAGGAGAATCTCTCTTATGAGAAAAAGCTGAGGGAGCTGGGCCTGTTCAGCCTCAAGATGATTGACAAGGGACCTCATCAATGTATCTAAGTATCAGAAGGGAGTATGTCAAGAAGATGGAACCAGGCTCTTCTCGGTTGTGCCCAGATACAGGACGAGTGGCAATGGGCAGAAACCGATGCACAGGAAGTTCCACCTGCCCATGAGGAAGAACTTCTGTGGTGTGCAAGTGACCATGCACCGGAACAGATTACCCAGAGAGGTTGTGGAGTTTCCCTCACTATTCAAGAACTGTCTGGATAGAATCCTGTGCTATGTGCTCTAGGACAACCCTGCTTGAGCAGGGAAGCTGGACAAGATGACCCACTGTGGTCCCTTCCAATCTTACTCATTCTGTGATTCTGTGATAACAGAAAGCAGAATACATACTGTTGGATCTAAGTTCCTTCTTGCCTGCAGAAAAAGCACTGAGCCAGCAATCAAACTGAAGCTGAAGGACAAAGTCTCTACTTCATAAGATATCCATGTACAAAAGTAAGACAAGAACTCCTGTCTGGTACTTCTCATTATGGTCTATTGGGAATAATTCAGTGGCATATAACTATCTAAATCAAATATTTGGATTCTACATTTTTTCCTCTGTCCCTCTCACTGAAAAAATCAGTTTAACTAAAAATTACTAAGAGCACATCTCAGGAGTCCTCCCTTTCAAAATATCCCAAACCAAGAGGAAAGACAAGACCTGTGGTGCACAGTGGTTATCATGACATAAGGACCAATGAATGATAGGTCTACTGATGCATCTTGAGAGTTTCTGTTTTAACCATAAGACACAGAATTCTCAAGTTAGCACCTTCTAGGTTCACATACAGAAGGAAAACTTGAAAAGTAGAACTTCATTTTTATAACATTTTCAAGCACTATCTCTCTACTTAAATATAATCAACCTGAAGCAAAGAACAACTATTACACAAACTGAACCTCTTACAGTAAGATTTTTTCTAGCCTCCCCAATTCAAAATCAAGAGTTACCTTTCTCCAGGCCTCTGCAATAGATTCATGCAAGCCATAAGGAATTAGCATCTGCAGGCCTTCACAAGTTCTGTATATTTGACGACATACAAAAATGAAAGCTCCTTTAACAACTGGCAGAAGCTCGGATCCAGATAAAAGAGAAATGTCATCATGAAGAAGCTTCTTTGTGAACTGAACAATTACATGAGCAGCTGTAGGGCTAGAAATGAAATAACGCTTTTAAAATATTAATAGTAATCAATAAGCCTTGAAGAAAATCCTCTAACTAAGCTTCTCTAAAGTTTTCTAGGGGAAAAGAACCTACAGAAAGAGACTATGACACACTATGGAGGGACAAACTATATTATAACTTAGAATATCAGTCAGGAAAAAAAAAATTACAGCGAGCAATTTTACTTTGGCTAACAAGTCTGCGCAATGCAAAAATATATCCATTGTCTTCCCTCCAGCCCACAAGACCATGAACTACACAGACTTAGTGTTTTATAGGAGTCCAGTTGGGAAGAGTAACCAGCTTATGCTTAATCAGTGTTAAGTATATCACTACAAGGTTAATTTTTCCCTTGTTCTTACTTTTTCCGATCCAAGATGTCCTTCTCAAGTACTCTATGTTTGCAATGCCAACGACAACTCTTTCTCCAAAATAGTATCTTACTTCCATCTCCCCTTAAAAACATAATTCTGAGACTTCTCCACTTAGAAGGCATACAGTCCAAACATTTTCATGAACCGCAGCTTAGCTAATTTTTAAGGCTCATCACAATTTTTTTGCTGATTCAAGTTTTAGCATCAGCTAATAATACACTACCCATAGGATCCTAAATTAGGCACAATGTTACACATGCAAGATTCTTATACAAGATCTGTCTCTACTAGCTATAGAGAAAAATGAGTGTTACATTAAATTTATTCTTTCAATAAATTTGGTTGATTTTAGTATTTATTCTAAAAATAAAGGAAAATGGAGAAGAGAGGCCATTGGTCTGAATAGTAGCCCCATGAATTTAATGGAACTACATTCACAGAAGGGAGAGCTGCTACATGAATTAGAAAGACAAGCAAAACGTGGAAATCTCCCTTATTAAGTATTTCTTTACATTATCATTTCATCTGGTTCTACATATACCTCCCTAATACACTCTCTAAAATACTTAGCACTTTATAATCAGATATTTTACTCCAAACATAAACAAAATTTATCACATTAATAGTCAAAGGAAAGAAGATAAAATGAGTCTCATAAGAAAAATTTAATTTCTAAAAGTGCTCACTAATGACATTCATTAATGCACTCTTACCTATCTTTGCCATTTTTTTCATTTTCTCCATAAAGAAGAAGAGAAAGGCCATCTTCTGAAGCTGCAATCCTTGCCAAAATATCAGCCACATCAAACAAAGTGGTTTCAAGACAGTTTATATACACCTATTTAAAAGAGGAGAAAAAAAAGGAAATTTTAATTTCAACGTTTTCATGAAAGCTCTTTTTTAAAGTTTGTCTTAGGTATCTGAAGGTCACCTTTCTGACGATTTCTTAATGGCTTAAACATAGTAAGTAAGCAGCCTATGTTTAAATGCCATCTCCTAGAAATCTGCATCACAAATGGAATTAATTGTCACATTTAATGATTTTGGCAGACATTCAATGACTGCATCAACATAGAGAACAGATACTTCTAAACTCATTTTTCTTCCTTCCCACCATGAATGCTGAAAGGCTCTAAATATACCATTTAAGGGTATAATAACAATAGCAGAATCAAGGTGAGAAACATGCTAACTCCCTCGTTGATGCATTGGCAACTCTTTGGCTAGAAACGGAATTCCAGTTCCCAAAAAAATCTTATACATCCACCTCACTTGAGGAAAGCCTTCTCACTGGAGCAAATAAATAGTCCCCTACCAATTTTTTATTCACTTCAGAGCACTGTATGGTCACAACCAGGCTGTAATCAAGCAGACTTGAACATTGAACACTGGTATTCAGGCTATTTGATATGGTATCATGTCTAACCAATATACTGCCCAAATGAATGTTAAATTTGCAATTGCTTATTAATGTCAATATTCCAAAGGTAAACAAGCAGAACTTGAGCTCCATGAAGAGCCTGTCACGAAGCTCTGCAAGGGACAAGAAGCCGAGAGCTGAACATAAGTCAGGCAGAGGCAATGGTTTGTCATCAGATGGACAGGCAGTCCCACCATACCCAAGCAAGGTCCAGTGATAGCAACCTGGATCACCTAACAGTCCAGATGCCCAGTACAGTGATGAGGGAGATCCAAGGTTAGGCCAGGAAACCAAGCTGGTGAGTTTGGGTGAGCTCCAGACACAGTGACCAGGATCAGACACAGCTCAATGATCACTATGCAACTGGATTTATAGTGAACAGGTAGGACTACAGTGAAGAAACCAAGAAATAATGTCTGAAGGTCAAGATTCAGACCAATGGGACAGTGGGTTTCACTGTTCCTACAACATAGTCCAGGCAGGGAATGAGAACAGGACAGAGATGTGTCAAGGCCCTGACAGTAGCTGTAATTCTGCAGGACTTAATGCAGTGTCCTAAACGTTCTCACCAAAGCTGTTCCTGTCCATATGGCTCAGTACTACAGTTGAGACACCCAGAGCATACTTTCTTACCCAGGGACTGAGAAACACTCCAAATTCCTAGCATTTATGCATAAATGTATTCAAAAAGGAGGAAGACAGTTTGCAAAGTGAGAAGTCCCCTTTGGTAGCTTCCCCCTATTCACACACAGAAAAATACAGTGTAGTCAACAGTGAGATGAATCTTAGGCAATAAAGAGCTAGATGGGATTACTGTTCGTAGTAACATCTGTTAAATATCTAGTATATCAGAATACACAAAAAAGCACCACTCTCCTGAAGTTAAAGTCTGCTGCTTAAATCTTTTCCACTCTTCTGTTATTCATGAATAATAGCTGGACTCACAAGAGAAATTATTTTAAAATACCATTCAATCCAGTTCCTATTTCTTCTGTTATAGGTAGCTATATAATTTATATAGTGCACAGGAGAAAAACAAATAGTCTTCCAACTTTAACATCTAAGTAATGTACTATTAATGTTGGGTGGTCAACGCAGCACGAGAGGAAAAAAAAATCAACTTTGTTCTTTTTAGTAAAAATTTGCAATGACAGAGGGTTAAAAATCATCTTGACCTTTTATTTTCAGGTTACTGGGTAACAACTTCAGGATCCTAAGAAAAGAATATATTGGGCTGCCACTGTATCTTCAAGAGTGTTATTATTTTACTTTCCCTGTGAAATACACTAAAAAAACCCCTAAATAAAAAAAAATAAAAACTAAACCATCCTACTTTGTTTATTTAAAATGCTAACACAATCTTCTGCATCAGGTATGCTTCAGCAGCAACTCAGAGGTTACAGAGCCCAAAAGGTCAACAGTACTGCCCACAAACTGATCCTTCTGACAACTCCTGCTCCGAGCCACTGAGTTTATCCTCCCCTCTCTACTACAGATAAACAACTCTGCTTAAAGGCAAGCAAGGCTTGTACTTATCCAAGTGAACTCAGAGCTCAAATGTAAAATAACAGCACTGTGGTTGCTCATCAGTCCCACCGTACAACCAATGAGACCCACGTGCAGGACCAGTGCGACCCACTCCAGCTGAAGAAAGCAGCATGCGTGGCCATAGTCTTCCCTTGGAGACACGCATGGTCCAGTATCAGAGTCCAGTATTAGGATCCTGTGTGTCTAAGAAGTGCCAATGGCTTCACCAGGAAACAAAACCAGTTCAAATTCTTGTAAAAGAGAAAGAAGGTAATTCTGTCTTGTTGTACCTTTTCTAGCTATCAGTTTGCCAGATGCAATACAAAAAATTTGCACCATCATTAGAACAAGTATGACATAGACCAGATTCACAACATATACCCAACCTCCTGCAGCTATACTGCATTAAATATTCCTGGACATGAGCTGGTTTTTTATCAGACCAGTTACTAACAATTTATTAAGAGTTCAGCTCAGAGACAGCTGAGCATGGCAGAAACAAAAAAAAACAAGAGAAAAAAAAAAGGAAGATAATTGTTGAGATAACTTATTTTTTAACTACTAATATAATAAAGAAGACAGACAGTTGTGTACAGAGATGAGACCACAAAGATTGCCTGGGGAATTACACAGGCCTCCACCACAGCAAATCAATGAAGTATTGTCTTAGTACTGCTTTCAAATTTGGCTATCATTGTTCAAAGCATATGCAGGCTTAATCATTTTTTGTACTTAAAAAATTACTACTAAATCTTTGCTATGTACAGTAAAAACTAGACAACATGAAGTATTAAACTTGCAAAAGCATCCATAATTAGCCTTATAATAAAATGTATAAGTAATGCTGCTGTACTCAGTACAGAACAGCCCACAGAAGAGTTGAGTTATTGGCATGATCACGTTTTTGCAGGACTATGGTTTTAAGCTTTAGAGAAATACAAACTTTAACATCTTACTTGAAACTGATTACAATTTTGAAAGAGCATTGGAATATTTTTATATAGGTAAAAATATTTTCAGGAATTAGTATGAGGAATCTGTTCTGAAAAAATAAACTGCAATGACAAAGTCAGCTGAAGGATACTGACAAAATTCAACTTTAAGAGCCTAGATGAGGTATTTAACTTAGGACCCAAACTGGGATGTAAATTCAAAACTCCTCATCCAATAATTTTTATCAAAGTCTCTTCATGAAAAAGAGCTCAGTCTTCACCACAGGCATTTCAGACCTACAGCCTGTCTTGAGACTTACAGTTACTAGATCAATTAAATCATCTCAGTCAAAACAAAATAGGACAGGATGAAACTATACCTGGATTTTCAAGTACCTAGAGATATATAACGTTTTCCAATATTTTTATAAGTCCTATAAAGTGTTTAAAAAAACAGAAAAAAAACAAAAACCTCTTCCTTTTATCAATTCAGAAAACAGTCATTTCCCATGAAGAATTATATATTTTACTTATAATACTTATTGAGAACACAACTTCAAGTTGCCAACTGAATTTAAAAATAAAAATCAGTTCCCTTTCAAATAGAAAAGCAAATATTCAAGAAATACGCAAGTGACATCAGAAAAAAACCCAAAACCAATCAAAAAAATAAGTAATAATTTTTCCCAAGGAAACAGTCTCACTATAGCATAACTTTTGCTACTATTCACAAGCCTTCAAGAAAACCAAGCTTGTCATACCAATCATAACGACAGCCTAAGCTATTTAATGCATACTACAATAGCCAATGTAGAAAATACCACAGAAGCTACCATCTCAAGTGAGTAAATAAATCTTCTACACAGAAGAAAGCAGAAAAAATATAATATTCTACAGATGTAAAGATTTCTTGGAAGATTACTACAAACCTCTGTGCCACTCAGCAAACTTTGAACAGGATGAAGTAGGGCATCTATCACTGCATCTGTATATAAACATTCAGCAACACATCCTGTTTGATCACACAAAACTTGAAGAATCTCCATAACAAGACTCTCTGGAGAATAATTTTCTGGTGAACACAAGAAATATTTATTTGTATTTTAACTTATACAAATATCTTTATATGGTTTATGTAGTTGCGAATTACAATTTTGTTAAGCACTGATTTAACACAGAGAAAGAAATGGTAAGGGAGGAATGGAAGAGAAAAATCTGTACAAATAACAGACACAAATTAAAAATTGCAAAAGAAGTTATCACATGCCTCATTATAATGATGTATATTAACATACAATGATAAAAAAAAGCATTTACCTGTATGTGCTGCCAAAGCTGTCTTTGGGTAACTTGGAGAGTAATAAATAAGCTGAGTAAATAATACCAATATATCAGTTGTGGATACACTATCTATTAAAAAAAAACACACACAGGAAAGTAATCTGCAAATTAAAGTACAATTTGAATTTTCCACATAAAATGGATCTTGTCAATACATGTAAAGAATGCTTTGCTGTATTGAGGAAATCAACTACGTACAAGTGATAAAGCAAAGGACATGAAACTCCACTTAGATATTTCGTGATCAACTTGTAAGCCTTGATCTTGCTCTCAATTTAGCCAATTGAAATTTTACATCTTTTATTAAAACAAATGGCAGCCAACATTTGAGAATTGAATATAGTTGAATACAGATGGCTCCAGAAAAGAAGCACTATCCGTTAACTACCTTACTTTTAGATCAAGTGAAACAACTGGAAAAAAAGACAGGCTATCAGACAATTCTACCTCAGGACTGAAACACAACAAACAAATGTAGCTAAATGCAAGATGGGAACTATTGTTCCCAGTTTAATATAATCATGCTCATAAATCAGACAATTTGTGAGTAAAGAGCTGCTATTTGTGAAGCTGAGAAGGATACTACTAAGTAGACGGCAAGACTGCTACATGTGTAGGGGAGAGAAAAGAAGCAACTGCCGCCCACGGATCCCTGCTTGAATGGTGTTATACAGATAACCCATACATGACAAAAGCTCTATATTTATAGATGTTTCTTACAACTGTTCCACACTGGATCTATCAAGTCCTGATCCTCAAACCAGAGGGACAAAAGAAAAGTCTCTGAATTGGTATCCAGTAATGTTCTGAATTCTACACTGAAGGAATAGATACTAAAGTAATAGAATGCTACAACTGCCCTTGCATTTTCCAACACTGCACAACACATGTATATTTCTCTGGATGCCCAAGCCTTTTTCATCTCATGTCTTTCATCCTTATTAACACCTCTGTTCCACAGATACCACACTTTTCTTCTACCATTATTTTATCTTAATTAACAGGTTAAATTCAGAGTACTTGTTTTCAATTTGCAATAGCTTGAAGTACTGATTTTATTTCACAGCTGAAAAATAGTTTTGGTCCCTTGACATGTCAATTGGTTTGAAAGAAATACTACTCACACCTAGAAGGACTGCATCACGTGTATACTGATTCAAATGTCCTTCAACATGAAATTAACATAAAATAATATAACATATAATATATAATAACATAAATACATAAGCAGTCTATTCAACAACATCTATCAAAAACTAAAATACTGTGTAGGTGCTCAAAATTACCAATACCACCTCCATGAAAATTCCCAGGCACAGAATTGCTGAACAGAATGTTGTTCTATATTGTCCACAATATTGAAATGAAAACATATATAAAATTTGGATAAAGTGTTTCTCAATACATTCCATTTTCTGCATCCCTCCCCTTACCTTTTTTATTTTTCAGCTGTACTGGAAAGAGATTCTGGCCTTGCTCATAGATCAACAATCTTCCTAAGAGGCACAGTGAATGAACAAAATAGATGTATTGCAATTCTGATCCAGTGTAAGAAAAATTCTGCTTATCACCTTTAACAATAAAGCAAAAAATTAGAACTTTACTTTTTTAGTGTGCTTTACAGTACCTAGCTACTACCTGCAATGCAGGTAGATCATTTTTTCTGTAAAAGACAGTTTAAATAACTAACCACTGCTAATAGAGTTCTCTCAAAAGAAAGTCATACAACGTTCTAGGGAGAAAAAAACCCAACAGATAGAGGTAGCATGCTCAAAGACTTAAAGAATGTGGCTGTATGTGCATATAATGCAAGACATACAAAGATACTCACTGCAATGTTGCTGGAAGAAGCCACTGACTTTGGAATTTTTATTAATTGCTGCCTTGCATAATTCAAAATAATCAAGACATTGCTGGACAGCTGCATTAATCTGTGGAATAAAGAAAAAAATAATAAAATACCTGATATTTTACAATAAACTTATTCTCTCTTTATGCAAGTACTGTCCTTTAACACAGAAGCTTAAATACCCACCTCAATAACCTCATATTTCAGTACTTTGGATGTATTAACCAACATGAGATGAAATTTTACAGGGCTATTAAAATGCATTACTATTGTTATTACATTATCACATGACCAGTTCTGTAAGCATTAAGACAATCTATGAAAGAGAGTACAGAAAGTTGAAAGTTTTTTGAGCAGCTTTAAGTCAACAGCAATCTGTGATTGCCATATTGTCATTACTATTGAAGATTTTAATTTTTCAAACGAGAAAAACTTTGTCTTTAACACATTTACTAAACTTTAAGCTTGATCGTTGGGTGCTAGCTGCACCCAGATATTACTGCTCTTTGCAGAAGCGGTGTATCATTATTACAATCTAATCAAGGTATATAAAATAAACAATTATAAGCATGGTCTTAGCAAGGAAACACAAAGCATATTGCTCTGCTTTCAGCTGTGATTAAGTTAATTTTTTCTGTTTTCTTATGATCTGAGAAGAACACTTAGATTTATTACAGTTTGGAGCTCCTAAGATTTATTCAAAAGTGTAAGTAAAATATGCAGACATACAAAATAAGAAAAAAACCTGAACTTAATTGGATGTTTACCCTGTGCTTATCAGTTGGGTTAGACTACCCTGCTCATGGACTTCCTATTATAAACTCTTTGCTGAATGGATTTATTCCATGCTCTGTTCTGTGCATACTTATAAACTAGATAAAGGTCTTTTATAGTTGCCTGTATCCTTTTCTCTCATCTTAAGGTTTTATCAGTCCATGTTTTACATTATATTTCATTTGTATTACAGGATTTTACAAAACATAGCTAAAGTGCTGTCTGTACAAAAGGATCTCGCATCTGTATTTGTCTTATTGAAAAAAATGTCGTTTCCATCCCAGCGAAGAGATTTGCCCATACAAAATATTTGACTGGATTAACATCTATATTGCTGAATATATTTTTCCAGTTTGATTTATCTTGCTGACACTTTGAATCCTTAGTGCTTTATATCACAACTGAAAGAACACAACTGTGGGTTTTGCCTCTTTCCATCAAAAATCCAAACTGGGCATAGAGTATTTGATTTTTTTTCATGCACCATTTGCCATTTTTATGCATTTTTGGAAATAATCCTAAATACGAATGCAACGTAAGAAATTCATAAAGAATAATCCTATTTAAACACCTGCTATAAAATTCCCAATTTTCCCCTTACTTAGAGCTGGTCACACACCTGTCTTCGCATTTTCAATGATTCA
Source organism: Grallaria varia (assembly GCA_013396735.1). Taxonomy (NCBI): domain Eukaryota; kingdom Metazoa; phylum Chordata; class Aves; order Passeriformes; family Formicariidae; genus Grallaria; species Grallaria varia. Next base: position 45,297 of record VWZG01009907.1, on the reverse strand, counting down.
TTTAAGCAAAGAGAAATTTTTTAGAAAAAATAAAATCCAAAAGGCTTAGCTAGATGAACAACACGGGACAGCTCTGATAAGAAAACAAAGGAAAAAAATTTGTTCAAACTGCAATGTGTAAAAGAAGAAGTTGCAAGTAAACCTGCCATGCTAAATCATAAAATAACAGAACGGCTGGGCTCAAAGGGACCTTAAAGATCATCTCCTTTCAAACTGTGTCATTAGCAGGGACATCGTTCACTAGACCAGACTGCTCAAAGCCTCCATCCAAACCAGCCTTGAACACTGTCAGAGATGGGACATCCACAGCTGCTCTGGGCAACCTGTTCCAGTGCCTCATCACCCTCACTGCAAAGAAGTTCTTCCTAGTATCTAATTTAAATCTACCCTCTTTCAGTTTGAAGCCATTACCCCTTGTTCTATTTAAAAAATTTATAAAATATATATAGAATACATAATCAATGAAGTATATTAATAGAAGTACTTACCAAGGATTTATATTTCTTTTCCAAAAGCCGAAGTACCACTCTTCTGCTGTAATATGCATGCTAAAATGACAAAGATGATATTATGTCAAATGCTAACATGTTTTGGTTTTCAACTAAAATGTAGACACTTTTATTTCTGATTCTTTTCTATTAGGATCGTGTGCACAGTACATATTCAATGTATTGAGCCTCAGCTTGTGTAATCCAGTATTATACCTCAACTGAACCTTCAGTTTGCAGTACATTTAAGATGACCAAAAAAATTGCATCATTAGAAAAAAGTGTAGTAGAATATTCAGTAAAACAGAAAACCAGTACTATGCTGAAATGCTTAACTACGTTTTGACATTGCCATGTAAATCCTAAGTTATAATACATGGTAGGCTGCAAAAAGTTCCAATGTCCACTGGAAGTTAGCAAGCTGTGTGCAGTGTGTCATATATAACTGTATTTTCCGGCTCATCAGTTCTTCCAGAAAACTACTTGCATCTTTTGATGGCTGTCAGTCAATTATACCAAAGGTACTGAAGGCATAGGAAATACTCAGAAATTTTGTGAAAACTAGCAGCTGAACAGAAACTGAGGGACAGAGCAATATTAAAAAGCAGTAGACATAAACATCTAAAAAAACCCCAGACTTCCTTAATTACAGTTCTCAGTATAGGTTGTTATAGGACACAATAGGTCTGTGATGTCATAACTCAAACTTGTCAAAATACATGCTAGACATGAACAAGTTATGGGTTGTTGGGTTGGGGATTTTTGCTTACCGTCCACTTTTTAAACCATACTGCTTTGGTATCTAGCAGAGCCAAGAAGTACACTGGACTCAAAAAATCTGGAGAGGCAGGATGATTAGGCTCGTGTTTTACTGACAAAAGTGACAAGGTACTCTCCACTACTTCTTCCATGTACCTTATGACACAAATAGGAAAAAATGGACAGAAAACAAAAATTTAAGTCTTTCCACCAGTAATATTCAGGAAGAAAATTCTTGTAAAACCTTGTTCAGATAAATCATATATACCAACAACATTATCTTGTAGGTATGTCAATTCTTCATAGTAGCATAAATGAAACTAAAATGCATGTATAAGTTCCTAAATTATTACATCTTTTGTAAGTGCAAAATATTACACTTGTTACTTTGTAGAAAAATATTTTTTTCCTCAAAACCACTTTGAACACTTCAAAAGCCAAGTAAGCAGCTTAATCTGACCACTCCTATGCAACTTCCGTATTTTTATCACCCTCTACTTTTATTTCTCCTCTTGTCACTGACCAGCCATTGTGCATCCTGTAATCAACAGTTTGCTAAAATTGTGTGCATCTAATTATATGCCAAAAGTTATTAAATTAAGAAGCAATTATGGAGTTTCCAAGATAACATACTTTTCTGGATGTCGAATCCAGGAAGATGGTGCTTCTTTTTGGTACTCATTTAAAAGGCGGACCTGAAAACATAATTATTAAAATTAAAAATTAAATAATGCAATATGTTTCAGTAATGATAAAAAGGTACAGAAAGTTTATTTATACCTTTTTAAGTAAACGATTTATATCCGTGTTAGATACATCCAGACCAGCTGAAATACGAAGAGAATATTCTCCAGAAAGAAAGAACAACTCCAAGTGTCTTGCTAAAAAAGAAAAAAGAAAAAAAAACCAACAACAAAAAACACTATTTCTCCATGACAACAGTGACAAAGCAGACTGTATTATACAGCTTCTTAACTGATTTTCAGGAAATACATGACTCATAAAGTTTGAAATGTAATTAAATGCACATACCTAAACTTGTATAGACTTCTCTTGCCATATTAAATGGAGAAGAAGAAAAGGTTTTTGCATAGAACCTAAGAATTTTCTCCTAAGGGTGAAAAAGCAAGCAATGTATTAAATAGCCACGTAACTGTGCATTATAATTGCAAAATAATCAATACGTAGAGGCATTATTCTTAATATTACATGACTCAGACATTTGTACAGATATTAAATATGTTTTCTAAAAATATACAGTTTGGGATCACAGAAATTACAGTTCAAAGGAAATTTTATTCAAGTACTTTAAATGACAGCACATGCAAAGCCTCACTGAGATACAAAGTAGATCAAGAAACATTACTTTTCCATTTCGAATCAGTGACCGGTAGTTAGCACTGTTTTAAAAGAAACTGGAGAACTAAGCTGAAAGATAAATATATGAGAGCAGCTGGGACAACTTTCCTATTTATTTGGTAATCACTTTAAAATTCAAAGAAAAGAAAGTAATTTTAATTGACATAATAAATAATCTAAAATCAGTTTAAGCAGCTGCCACTTATTTACTTCATTGGTGCCTGTGTAATATTACTATGTATCATTTCCTCGTCATCATGGAGCATAAGCCTAATTAAACTGGAAGTATTAACATGAACTGCTTTACAGAAGAGTTTTGTCAATTTTTCACGTCTTTTTACTAGAAGAAAATCAAACCTCTTCGTTCCCATTAAAAGATATGGAAATGTGTGTCTAAGATTTCTACTGAAAACCTGTTGCAATCCTTTAAACCAAGACCCTACTGGAATCATGTAGTTCTTTCACTTAAAAAAAAAGAGTTTACGTGGCCCATACACAAATAATATAATGCCTTGGGACCCTACTGGACTACTTGTAATACATAATACAATTCTTACACCTCTTCAGTACTCTTTACTATGGGTACACATCTGATAACTAGATACAAAACATTCGCTTACGCTGAACGTTGCATCAGGATCTGACAGAGAGATCGTCAGATGCTTACACAGATTTGGCCAGCTCTCACAGCTCAGTATATCAGAGGGAGGGGCAAAGCACAGCATTTGCAATGCTTCTTGGCGAACCTGAAGTGGTCAAAGAGACAAACGTCACAAATCATTCACAGCAACCTCTCAAATACATAATTTACAATGTAATTTGGAGGAAGGAAGGAACAGAACCTGGATGTAGAACAGATAAGGAATTCCAGAATATTTATCTTCTCCTACATTTTTTATGGTAATTTAGACAAAACAGTACATCACTGAGGGGGGAAAAAAACACGCATTAGAAGAAGCAACAAAACCATATAAAACACGTTTTCAATACCGACACAAGGTCAGTTAAGAGAAGTGGACACAGTTATTAGACATTACTTTATACTGCTGAATTCTCAAGTAACTTTTTTTTGTTCTATTTATAGACAACTGCAATCTCTAGCAACTTATTTTGCCTTACTAAATCAAACTGTAAAAAATCTTAACAATAATTAATTTTTACCTGGTTTTCTAATCAAATTCAATGACAATGTTTATATCAGTTCCTACCTATTAGGCCTTTTTCAACTGACAGGCAATCCCAAACAAACTGTACTGAGGCAGCTTGCTCAAATTGGTATTTCTCCAAGCTTCAAAAACACCAGCAGCTGGTGCTGATTGCTGGTTAGAGAGACAAATTGGTACTGCCACTGACAGGAAAGCAAACCTAACTTGGACTTTATATATTCCATCTGGCAGCAGCTTGTTGGCAAATCAGCTGGCATCTCTCTCATGATAGGAGTAACTCAAGGGGCAACATGGCAGTTACCAAGAAGAGCAAGGGACACATATACAGGACAAATAATCTTCAATAACCCTATTTCTCATAGAACAACATTTTTGAAACTATAAATGCCAATCTACGGTACCTAAACTTCCAAAAAGAAATAGATACCTGCTGCAACACTAGCTTTTGAACCAGATAGTTACAATGAAACACTGCACAGCAGAGCAGTTGCTGCACAGCAGCCAAGACGCATGAACCAACGAAGTTTCCGCTTACCTACATAGGAACTCGTACATACAGTCTGTTCTCCAGTATGCCATAAACACTCTTTTGTATTAACATTTCATTTCTGCTCTTAAACTTACCTCCTTGGGCTGAATAGGGTCAAGCCTCTCTGCAAGCAGCTGCAATTGTTCTTGACTCATGAATGCATAACTCTGCAATACATAATATAAAAGAATCATTAGTATATTTTATTAAACTGAACAACAGACGATTAAAATCATCAGTCTTTCTGATATCTAATTTACTTTTAATAACTAGAACTTCAAAATTTATACTAATTTAACAATAAAGTCAACATTCCAAATGTTTTCTGCTGTTTGCCTAAAGTTAAACTTACAGCAATGAAATTACCGTTACATATTTTGCTTTGCTTTACTTCGAAGTTTTCTGTATCTTCATAAAATTCCTTCTAATAATTTATTCAGTAAGCAATATAGTATAGTGCAGTAATCTGGAAATAAATTGCCATAATTTTGTTCCTAAAGTAAAATTACAGAAAGTTAGATAATGTACTGCATTTACCCTTATTTTATCTTTTTCTATACGGTACTTGGATAGGTACTTAAGACCATATGGGCATCATATTAATCTCATCTAGCATATCCTTTGTAAAGGTTAGTATTAGCTAATACAAGCTCACTACTTCAAAGTGAAAAAAGGTAAATAATTTGGTCTAGGATATAACCAAAATAAAAAGAACAAATATTTTTCTAGGGCTGTTTTCAATCTCCACTGGACTTTGACCACACTGTTTTCATATCCTAAAGATAAAACACAATGTACTTGGTTGAAGGAGGAGTCACTGTCAGAACAGTTGTCTGTAAAATAGCCACCCTGACGTTCTTTCTTCATTTGACTATCCAGCTCCTTATTATGCATCCGATCTTCTTCAAACTTGTTAATCAAAGATTCTACCACAACCATCATGACATTCTTCAAGGCATGCATCATTTCTTTGTATCTTCAAAGCAAAGATAATTTTATTATTAGAGAACATTACACAAAAAAAATTGCCAAATCATGAATAACTGAATATGACAATGTTCATTGGAGCTAAACTCATGGAATTTACAGAAACTAATGAAAACCAAATGCAAATCCAATATGAGCAACAAAACATGTATGTATCAAAAATATATCAGATAACTATATTTTAAAATTATAATAAAAGTCTCTTTTTTTGCCCTTCTAAAACAATTCAATAAAATACCACTAGCATAACTCTGTTCTAGGATGTTTTTAAGAAACAACATAAATCCACCAATAAGGAGGATCTGCCCCTGAGAAAACAGGCCAGTTATCTTCGTTACTGTTTATTTTTCCTCTAGTTTCAACATCCAATTTTCCTTCTGCTATAAGCCCCAAGCAGAACCAGCAGAAGAGAATACATCACCCTGATTCAAGATCTCGAGTAGAGGTCATGCACAAAAAATAATTTTCTTTCAAAAAAACAAGGGTTTTTCTAACTTACATAAATTGAATAGTAATATCCACAGGGAAGCAATTCAAAATAAAAATGCTTCAGAAAAACATCCTATTGTAAAATATCAGTATTTTATTTCAAATTATTTTTTACTTTAAGGCTACTTTTACTTATTCCACAGATAGCAAAGACATGAATTAAATTATTGTGCTTTAATATCCCCCTACCTGTTGAATTAAAAATATGAGATACAGACATATTTATTTCATTGGAGTATCTTCTACCATTTATAATAAGCACAAGAACCTGATCCTTGTATAATTTTGTTTCAAGGATCAGGACCAAACAGCATAATTTGAAAAACAGTTGTCCTAGGATCTATTTTCCAGGTGAAAGTAAAAGCCTTCTCTTTTTGTTTTCTTCCTCTGCAACCACTGACGCTCAAAAACTTCATAGATTTGCTACCAATTTTTTAATGCAATAATTCATAACCTTAATTCCAGGGTGAGACAAAGTGTTACAAATTGAAGTGTAGGGTGAGAATATCTGAATTGCTTAGCACTGATTTTTGTTATAGGTTCAGAATTATTATTGGTCCAGATGTTATTTTGCCAAAACAAATCATGGAAAAGAGAAAGGATGGCTAGGATTAAGAAGAAAGGGAAATGTAAATTACACATATATACTCACTCTTTTGATTCACGGGTCTTCTTAGTAAGATGTTGGACAAGTGTGTCATAGCCAGATATTTCACCCTGGATTTGAGCAGAAGTACATTTTTCTGTTTCTTCTTCAATCACAGGTCCCACAGTATTTTTAATATATTGTCTAAGGTATTTCACAAACTCATAGCTGCAAGAAATATACAAAAATAAAATGTAACAGGTTTCCTGGCCTTCACTGTGAAACATTTTCAATATTCAATACACTTCAACAGTAAAACAACACATTAAAGTTTTCTTCAATATGGTAATTACGAGCATATTGCAGGAAGAGATAATACCAAATAGTAAAAGTCCATTCAGAAAAAAAGATTAAGGTTTTGTAGACAAATATCATAGAATATCAAGATATTCCAAATTTAAAATTCCAGAAGAAACATTACTTGGAGCATCCTGAACATAGCACTGTCTTATGGTGTAACTATTATTATTTATGCATTATACACACAAGATTAGCAGAAACACAGAAAATCTGAGCATATCTACAGCTTATGAAATTCTATGTCATGAAATTATGCAGAAGATCTCAAACTGACAAAATTGCCACCCGCAATTACACAAACATGTTAAATGTAAGGAAATCAGCACTTTGTAATCTTATGATTAGATACACACAGAAACTCGGTAAAATAAAAAAGAATAATCAGAGAAGGACTTCAAACTAAAGACTCTCCCTGGGTCCTTCAACTCTGTACTAGCTAAAGAAACTGCAACACTTCCAGCGCAAGTTTTTGCAGCAACTGCTTCACTCTGAAATATCTATCACATCGCTATTCTTGCCAGTAAGTTTACACCTGATTGATTTCCTAGTCTTGATCTTCTGTATCATTCTGCCACCTTAAAAATATATTGCAGCAATTAAGTGTTTCAAAAATGACAGAACAACTACTTCACATGCAGCATCAAGTCAAACTGATCTGGTGGGGCTTACAAACGAAGCACGGTGAGGGGTGGTGTTAAAAATACCTCTAATATAACACAAAATATGAAGCTTATACAGTTTAAAATCTTCATTTCTACTATGCATATAAGTTTTGTACTCAATTTTCCTTTTTATTAGCTTTCAGACAATCTTTCATTTCTGTCTTTTCTACAGTAAAGTCGGAATAAAGGATAAAGGAAGGCCTCAAAATCTGGTAAAATTACTGAGTGAAAATAAGCACAAGGCATAAACAGTGCTGACCAAAATGCTGAGATAAATTAGATTACTGGACAGACCAAAAGCACACACTACTAACAGAAGAGCTTGCAGACTTGGTGGATGGGTTAAGAGTCAAGGAGAAAGTTTCTTAATGGCCTCAATAAGAAAGTGCCATATGACCTCTCCAACCTTGCATGAAAACAAATCTGTACTGCCATGGGTCACGAAAACGACGAGAATACCTCCAGAAATACTCCAGCACCAGGGAGTAAGGCTCATGGTCTGCATTTAAAGCACTACTTTTCCATGAAATGCGAGTTAAAACTGTTCTCAAAGGAAAGTATGTTTAGGACCACCAATTTTTTAACACACAAGGAAGAGTCAGTTTCACTGTTCTAAATGTCAGTTTCACTGTTCTCAATAAAAAAGCTATGTAGACAGCTGTAGACAGCTATGTAGACAGCTGTAGAATTTACTCTCTCGTCCTCCATATTCTCCTATTAAGTCCTCAGAAGAAATATTGACAGAAGTAATTTCACAGGTTCTTTGTTGTTAGGGCTTGTCTATTTTATGTATCTTCTTTTGAGTAAAAATGTTTTCCTTTCAAAATTACATGTAACTGTCAACTCTGATGTGTTTAGAATCAGATTCATTTACTCTCATGCTTGTCAGCCAGTAACCTGGTGCTCAAAGTTCATAAGAGAGCCAACAAAAGCAGCATTCAATACTATTTGTAATATAAATTAAAACTGAGCTAAAATACATTTTAAGGAGTCTTCAGAACACACACAAGTTTCAAAGGTTTAAAACAATAGTGACATTTTAGATAAACCCTAGTTCTGTTTCATTTATTTACTTTTACCTAACTTCTACCACTGACAAAGCAATGTTCAAAGCTAGGTAAATTAAAGAGAATGCAGACAGTGCCAATTTTGAAAAAACTGGCAGGGAACCAGCCTTCTCAAGAAGTCAGGTCACCGAGCTCTGGTCTTTATTAAAATGTCTTTAACGTCATTTCAGTTTGATATTCTCTTGGCTTGTCATAAAATGCACACTAAAAATCTTCCATGAGTAAAAAAAAATAATCAAGTTAGAACATCATGGAAAGAAAACGGGAGTGTAGGCTCCAGAAATCTAGATCACATGTAAGTGAGGTCACACTGTCAAGTCTGATTTAACATAAGTGTGATGGGGATACATTTCCGCTTTACTTAAATCATAAATTAAAAGAACAACGTGGTAAGATAAACATGCTCAGTAACATAGGCCAGACAGAACAATCAAATATGGAAGCCAAATAGCCTTCTGAAAATTTACTTTACTTTGAAAAACAAGATTATGTTGTCTAGCAGGTAACAAAAACACTTATGTTCTTCAGTGAAGATTTCTTTTAGCTCCTCTTTGCATGTGCATTTAACACATTACACGTGCACATGCATCAGTTAACTGCTAGGTAGTTTTGTAAATTCCTCTCTCACAAACAGGTCATAAATTGCTGTTACAGTAAAAATATATTACCAAGAGTGGAGGAAAAAAGCAAACCCAAAAATAGCAAAATTAATTTTATTCTCTAAATTAGCACCATTTGAGAGTTCATTAATGACAGGAATATCTCCATATATAAAAACATACACATTTGCAAAGCAATATAAAATGTACTTGTTTCCCAAGAATAATACAGTTTTACACATACCACCTTCTTCAAAAGACTAAAAGTACCGAAAATAATTTTACTTGTGAAAATTCTCATCCGTTTCCTCCAAATGCAAGAGAATCTCTTCTGCACATTCTACTGATGGGGCTCCAGTGATTTTTTCCTTTACACTCTGCAGCAGCTGTCTAAGCATAGACTGTAACAGAGCTTCATCTTCACTTGTAAAGTGAGACATCTGTAAAAACAAATAGAAGAATAACAAGCTGTCATCATTTAGGGCTTTTTCCTCCCCTCAAGATGCTACGAAAAGCACAAACCCCTTAAATTGCCGATATTTTTCCTGTTATCAACAATGTAAGATTTTCTCTCAAAAGACATGATCACAGAAAGGAAATATTTGATAGAGCTTATCTTCAGGCAAACTGAAAACAAAATAATCACCTCAGTTTTAATAAAACATCTAAAATGGTAGCACAGCATTCTTACAGGAGATATTACATTAAGAAAAGCCTGAATTCTCCAACTTGCAGTTGCTTGAGGACTTGCCCATCAAATAGGCACAAGACTACACTGTAGGCTAAAAAAAACTAAAAAGGATGGAGATTTTTACAGATGTAATGACTGTATCTGGATAAGAAAACTCTGTAAGTCACTCAGCTGCTTCTCATCTACTATTACCACCCAGTTCTGCTTTTTGGATCCTTCTACTCAAAGTTGTTGCTGTGTCTATGACTGAAAGCGCTGTCAGCTTTTATGAAGGCAGGTGCAATTATCAGAACTGTTTAATTTCCCTGTGGTAATCAACTGCAGTGACCTGACAGAGTCCTGTCAAATTAAACTTCATCTACTGGAAGGAGCAGAAGCATCTAGAAATATCTGTCAAGTCCAGAAGACAGACTATCAGTCACATTTTCAAGGGTTGTAAAAAAAAAAGAGCTCAATTTTGATCTTGATTAATTAATTAAACAAATTTAATGGCTTAAACATCTTTACGTGTCAAGGAATCCTTTTAACCCTCAGTGGCAGTTCTAGCTTATATATTTCTAGTCTATTTGAGGGAAAATGATTTAGAGACCTCTGACTTTCTTTTAATTAAAAAACTTTCCAAGCACCTGTGAATAAACAATACACACACTTGGAAGAGACAATGTAGTCAATCGCTGCTTCTGACTTAAACAGTATTAACTAACAACAA
>VWZG01009907.1:0-34774 GCA_013396735.1 Grallaria varia | reverse complement strand
AAAAAAGAGAAAAACAACAAAAAATCCCCAAACAAATAAACAAAACAAAAAAATCACCCATCCAACGCCATATAGCACCAGCTGAGGAGTCACCTCTTATGAAAGGTAGTAGTTCACCAAGTTAGTAGCACTCTGTAATAAGTAACACAGTTGCTGGACGTTTTACTTTGATCACACATAATTAAATATTAACTCCATCATCTTACCAGAAATTGCATTAAACTCAATTCAGAACAAACAAAACACTGCAATTCCCTTGTAATATATTTAACCCCCTGATTTGTGATCCTCTTATAGAGTCTCAAGATGCTTAATTAAAGTCAATGCATTTTTACCTCTATATAAACCTTAACACTGGATAATATACTAATCCTCTGGGAAAAAAACCCTTAGTATTCTGGTATAAATAGGCATTTTTAAAAGTCCAAATTATCCAGATACTGGCTGGCAGTCAGTGCAAAGCCCCACTCAAATTACTCATAAAGAAAAATCATCATGTGAATATTTGCTTTGAAAAGCTTTACTTGACTTATGTAATCACTAACAGAGATACTCATTTAATTTGTAAAGGTGTGTGGTCTGTTGCGTTTGATCTTTTGCTGTTGTTGTTTCAGGGTTTTTTACCCCAGCAGGCATATCCTCCAACCAGTTTCCAGGCAACATTTAAATTATGGTTTTCTCCCTAAAAAAAACCTTACCCCAAGCCCCGCTTTAGCCAGTCTTTTCAAGGTCAAAACTCATTTTGCCGGCACCGTCCCACAATCGCAAATCCCGCCACCCCCAAAGCACGGGGCGACCTGTCCACCAGTTTTGGGAAACCGACCAACCCTCCTAAGAGGAACCCGCGTAGGAGCAGCGCAGCCGGTCCCTTTCAGAGGGTCGGGAGGCGCCGCACCGGGCCGGGCGCTCCCGTCACGCCGTCCCTGGCAGCGGGGGCAGGCTTAGCTGGGCTGCGCTGGGCTGCGCTGCGCTGCCCTCGCCCCACGCACCCGGCGGCTGCGCCTCTGCCGCCCGCTCCCGTAGCCGTTCCTGCCCCCGGGCAGCCCCACGCCCCCGGCTCCCGGCTCCCTGCCCCGTCCCGGCGGGAATCACCTGGCGGCAGCGGCGACAGCGGCCCTTGGCAACGGCGGCGGCTCCGCCGGCTCTCGCAGCGCCCTTGGTAACATCGCGAGAGGCCGCGGCCCGCCCGCCCCGCCGGGCCCGGCTCGGCCCGGCCCCGCACGGGAGGTGCTGTGGGTGGTCCGTCCCGGGAAACCCGCGGATCGGGGCACTGGGACGCGTTATCCATAAGGGTCCCCCTCCGCAGCAGGACTCATGGAATGCTCGGCTGCGGATAACGTGGCCTTCCTTGCCTTCCTCTGTCCGGCCCTTAGTGGCCCCCAGCTTTTCCGCTGAAATCGAAGGAATACAGGCGTGCCGTTATTCCTAGTTTCCATCAGCAGGGGAGCAGATTGTATCAAGAAACCAAATAATGAATGGCGAGGTATTTTTCAGTGCTCTTTAACTCTCCATCCCCTCCTGCGATGAAGGAAATAACAACGACAAAAGAGGCAAATAGTATTTTTTGCTATTCAACAAATAAATGCATAACAAAGCATCAAAAGAACTTTGAGTTGAAGTAATTTCTTACTAGTTTAGCTATAAAAATCCAGAATTTAGATATGATAAGCGCTCAATGATTGTTTGTCAATGGTTGCATGTCAGGTGATACATAGTACATTATTATCCTTGACTCCTACATTTTTCAAATTATTCTGATAATGTCGGGAATGCTAATCTTCCATGATGACATATTCCTTTAGTGCTAACCTTGCATGTAGTGCTAATCCTCTGTGGTGACATGTTCCCCTGAATGGATCTGTAGCCCCTTTAGTTAATAGTGTTCCACCTCAGTGTGGGGATCCTCTGGCACAGCAGAACTACTGGCATGTTGGGGCCAAGCATGTAAACTGCAGTATTTCCATTGAAAAGGGATGATTCAGCTATTGCGATGTAGACCTGTGTTACTGCTAGTTCCTCAGAAACCAGATTTTTGTCAGTTGTGATAGAGTTTGACGTGGCCGGTGCCCTCAGGTACCCACAAAACAAAATTGGAGAAATGGTCTGCTGACTGCTGCTGGCAAAGGATCTTCAGTAAACTCACCAGAGTCCTGTTAGCTCAGCCATGCACCCTCCCCATCTTCTACATGCACTGTTTGGAACGGGCTACAGGTGCCAGCACCTTATTCCTCATCCACGCTAGGCACTTCGTTCCCAGGCACCAAAGTGGTTTGCTTCTTTACTGTCCTCATGCCAACTTAGAGGCGCTGTGGTGCAACACTTCTAATTATCACTTCTCAAGTGCTCATTCAAGCAGCAACATCTCAGTTTCATAGATGATACAGAATAAAGAAATACAATATATGTAGTGTTCAGCATTCCTAGTCCTTACTCAGAGAGCCTTCGCTTTCCTATCTTATGAAACACCTTATAACAAAAATTGCCTTGAAAGTGGCATCACAGAAAGATGTCCTTATGGTACCTGTGGTGTTTCTGAAGTCTTTCCATTCCTTTCTACCCTCTTCCACCCTCTGTATTTCAGCCAGCTTCTTTAGCCACGTTTTGCAGCAATTGGAACCTGGAGCCCTTTCTCATGAGCAAAGCTGGCAGATCTCAGATGCCATTTGCTGCAATCATTAGGATGCACCCAGGCAGATACCCTCCGAGGGTGGTACTCCAGAGTGAACAACACTATTCTGAAATGCACACAGATGGAGGTCACTCACATGAGAGGGGTTGCAGTCACTGTGAAATTGCTCATGTAGATTTCACACTGGTGAAATTCCATTCTCTCTTACATTGAGACATTATTCTCATTAGAAAAAATATCCCAGAAGTTCTCTCTCAGTTGGACAAACAGGAAAACCTGGCTCCTAACGCCAGCTCAGGAAGGCATGAGATAAAAATAAATCTTCTTAAGATTTCAGCTTTGTTAGAAAGTCACAGTGCTGACTTCTATAATTTTGGAGTCTTAGAGGAAACAACAAATACATAAGTTCTTAGAGTGTTTTGCATGTAAGGTCAGCAAAGTTTCAAATGGTGAAACATTATAGGAATGTGAGTAATTTTAAGTATTATAGAGAAGTTCAATTTAATTAATGAGTCTCTGCCCATACCTTGGACATGTCCCAGTATTTGTATTACCAGTTTATTACAAATTTCTATAAATTTGAAATGTTCCTGCAGTGTCTTCAATGTGGCAGATCAGAAAGGATGAATCTGGGGAAAACAAAGGAATTTTCTTTACAGCTAATGGTAGTAGTAAAAACAGCAGATCTTCATCCTCATGTCATTACAGAGATATAATTTCTCTCCTCTCTTTCTGCTCTGTTCTGACTCTTGTCCTTTCCTTCATTGTAACTGCCCACAAGATCACCGTTTCTTGGATTGCACACAAAGATACGAAGAAATTTTGATTTTATGTAGTTGATGCAGAGCCGTTACTTTCTCCAAGAATGTTTAGCTAAGACTTTCAACAACGCCTTATGTCGGACCTACTAAAGGAATTGGGTTTTAGTATCTGCTAAAGGAATTGGGTTTTAGTATCTGCTAGAATAATTTAGCATAACCAGTATGTGTTGAAATCACACTTTAAGCCTTGCCTTAGTTGATGCAGTTCTCAAAGGAGTATATACCAAAGAACTAAAGAGAAGGGCATACGACACTTGACCAAAAAAACCTCCCAAAACAAAACAAAACCAACTTCCTATACTCCTATTTCAGATCAAAATCAAGACCAGAAGGAGCCAAGGTATCCTGACTTTAGAGTTTCCCAAACTGGGACTGAGATTGATGTTAGGAAAAGAGAAGTAAGTGTGAATTCTGTCTCTGTGGAAAGCACAAGAAGTCTGTACCACTTTTCTGCACCCTCTGGCATTCCTTATGCAGTTCTTGAGCCTCCAAATAAAAGATGAAGACACTTCATCAACCCTTGTATGACCACTGTTGCATTTGTTTCCGTCTCACATCACATTCATGGGAGTTTTCCAAATTTGGAAGAACAATGAGTATGTTTTAAGACTTCACTAGATCATAATCTAGTCATAAATATCAAAAAGGAAATTGCTTAAAATATTACTGCTGATGGGAAAATGTTTTTAAATAATCTCCAAAGGAAATTTTCTATTTTGGAGACCATCTGTCCTTTCCTCCCTGTGCACTCTGGGGAAATGCTAACTCATTGCTAGATGTTTCTGTTTAAGCAAACACTAAGAAATTGGTGGGTTAACAGTCACGAAGGTAGCAGCCTGGATCACTTCATACTGTCAGCTGCACTTGTAACACTTGCATTAAAACTTATCTATACAGAATTTTTATCAGTTCTATAATAAGAAAAAAAGGTGTCATGACTTTAGTCTAAAGTCACATCGGATGACTTTGTATGTTACTATTGAGAGCTAAACATTTGAGATGAATGTAAGCTCTAACAGAAATCAAAAAATAAAATTGGGTCAGTTTGCTTATTTGGTAGCTATACTTCAGTTATGCTGACATTTCAAAATGACTAAAGATCTTACATTGCTATTCCTGATCTCTTTTTTCTGAGAAGTGAGAAACTGGCAGGAAATCGATAGGACTCTCGCATAGCATTGTAAAGCACTGACTGGGTAACAGCCTGTCCAATAACAAGCAGAAATGTTATTGATTAAAAATTTAACTTAGTGAATATATAGACACTGATTTTTCCATTTGCATTTTATGGTGCAGTTTTCAATAGATGCACTGCTTGTTGTTGGAAAAGTAACCACTGGAACTGAGGTTCAGTGCAGGTGTTAAAATCTTTACTGCAATGCTAAGTAACTGCCTCAGAGAATCAAAGACAAAATAAGCTTCAGTGACAATATAAATATCCAAATCCCCGGGAAATAATTTTCTTATCCATAACTCTGTGAAACTTCAAGTAGCTAAGGACATATGTGTCACTGACTCTTACTTAGGCAAATCTCTTGGACTTACATCTTTAGTGGTAATTGAAAATAATAAAATTATCTTTATATGCCATTATGAAAATTAATCTTGCAAAAGTACAATACAATAACCAAGTGGCATCATAAATCTCCAATTTATTTGCCATTTCTTTTCTAATTAATATTTTGGCCTTTTTTATTATGTGTTTCCTGAAGGTGGCAGCAATATTCAGGAGTTGTGTGGATGTCTGACTTTTGAACCTATTGACCCTTAATACAGCATTTCTTTCAGTATAAATGTATTTGTATTTATGACTATTTATAATTTGTTAAAATCAAACCTTGATGACATAGATATTGTAATTGTAGACATATAATATAAATATCACCACAGAATATAAAGAATAGAAAGAAACTGGGGTGACAGAATTGCTTATTCTTTTGTCCAGTAAAAAAAATCAGAAGCTAAGGAATATTCCTGAAGTATTAAATACTTTTAATTGACAATTTACCACTGCTTGCAGTTAAAATTTTCCATTTCATTGGTTTCAGTGAAGTTCGTATCACACACGTTTTCTGCAGTGAACTGTTAGCTCATTTATGAGCACCACATTAGCACTTCAAAACACTACGAATATTATGTGTGATAATCACTGAAGGAAGTTTTTAGCCTGTCTGTAGGGTTTCTTTCAGTTCCATTCCTCCATTTGATCTTAATCATTTACAATCACTACTGGAGTCACTCTGGCCAGCTATCTCATACGAGCATTGCAGGGTTTTTATTAAAAGAGAATCTGTAACACCTCTCCTTTTGCCTTAGATGTAGTATACTGCACTGTTGTGAAATGTTTTTGCTACTGGGGCAAGGCAGTTACATCAACATTAGAAAGAGGCAACAATTTAGAGAACTCTCTTCTCCTCTCATTTTGCTAGCAGTTGCCTGGACAAGGACTTGCAGATCCTAGCTGCAATCTGAATGGTGGATCTTGGAAGCTCGCAAAGACATCTCTGCAGCAGGGCTCTCGTTCCCTTTGTCTTTCACACCAGAACTGCATAATGCCAGCTGGCTCTCATGCCTGCAAGCCTTCTCTCAGCTCCAGGTCTGCTCTCACAATGCATCCAGGACAGGGGCCCAAATTCTAGTACTGCTGCCCTAGAAATACCACTTTGAGGAAGGGCTCCTCAATAGAGGAGAGACATGGAGCTCCTGTAGCAGGTCCAGCAGAGGGCTATGAAGATGATTAGGGTAGTGGGGCACCTTACTTGTGAAGAAAGGCTGAGGGAGTTGGGCCTGTTCATCCTGGAGAAGAAATGACTGAGAGAGGAATTCATTGATGCGTAAAAGTGCGTGAAGGGAAAGTGTCAAGAGGAGGGAACCAGGCTCTTCTCAGTGGTGCCAAGCAGTAGGATAAGAAGCAATGAGAATAAACTGAAACACAAACATTTCCACCTGAATATGAGGAAGAACCTCTTTATTGTGTATGTGACTGAGCACTGGAACAGGTCACGCAGAGGTTATGGAGTCTCCCTCACTGGAGATATTCAAGAACTGTCTGGATGAAATCCTATGAAATGTGCTGTAGGGGGCCCTGCTTGAGCAGGGAGGTTGGACCAGATGACTTCTAGTGGTCCCTTCTAACCTTGCCCTTTTTGTGATTCTGTGAATTGCGTAGCTGCCAATGGCCATGCTGCCAAAGGAGGTGCAAAACATGGGCAGAGGCTTCCCTGTGAGTCTTCACTGGTGCAAATGGACTTCCTAAATCCTCTCATAGTTTCAGACCTGAATGTCTCATACTGCAAAAAAAGTAAAGAAGAAACTACATTTAAAAAAAAAAAACAAACAATAATCTCCCCTCATGAATATGCATAGAACACAAAAGCTACATTTTTAAATTATGCTAACAGAATTTATTATAGTGTGCTTCCTAACAAGTTTGCTCAGCAAACCTGGTGGCCTTTTTTGTAGTTGTATGTGAATATTCCTGTGCCTTATGATAATCAGTCTTTCTTCTTGTCCTTATCAATGACTTTCTGTGCTACCTTGCAAACCAGTACTTTGATATCCTGAATAATTTTATAATTGCTCAATTTTATGTTCATGTTTTGTACACTATTGCTGAAGTAACTTTCTTCAGATGTCTTCCCAAGATTAGCATTAATTCTTGCACCTATCACGTTTCAGAATTCATTCATCAGTTACTCTGAGCTGCTGATGCGGTATTCTGTTGCCAATACTGACTGCTATTCCTTTTTGCATTTCTGTCCCTCTTGGATTTCCCTAAAATGTGTTACTGCTATAACTTCCTTTATTGCACCATATATACTGAAAAGCTTGTGTGAGTGGTTTTGTCTTGAGCTACCATATCCTCCCTAACCTCCGTTTCCCATCTGTCTTCTGGAAATTTTATTTATCCAAATACACTTCCGCTCTCCTTACACAATGGCTTATCCTGCTATAGTTCTGAGTCCCAGCATCAAACACAGTACAATTTCCTTTTTGCATCATCAGCCAAGTGTTGTCTGTAATCTTAATATTTGCAGGGAGTCAAATACTTGAGACATTTGCTATGTAAGCTATTGTTTTATATGCTCTTGTTAATGTAAATTATAGTCTGCTTGTAAGAGTTTCTTCTAGCAGTACAGATTAATCTAACCAGATGTGACGAACAGAAAACTTTGTTCTGTTCATTTCTGGAATGTTGTAAAATGCTTGAAAAATCAGCAAATCATGTTCTTTGCTGCTTATTTGAAGATGTATTCCTTGTAAGACAGGCTCAGGAAGACAGAATTTGGCCTGTCCTTTGCCATGCTTTATTCCTCTGTGTACTTTCAACAACATGAACTGTGTGCTTTGTTTTTAAAATAATTTTGTGTCCTAGCAAACTGTGACCTCCTCAAACATCAAAATGATGTTTTAAAAAAATACTAAAAGCATTGCTTGTTGACAACACTGTTTATTTAAATTCCAGAAAATGCTTGTTTTTACTTTTTCTTTTATTTCTCTTAGATAATGTGTGTGATCCTAAGAGAATTTTACATCCAAGAAAGTTTTAGGAGCTTCTCTGAACAAATATGATTTATGATGTAAAGAAAACTGGATGAAGAAAAATGCCAGTCAGGAATGTCTTCATCCATAAAAAATAGTCTTTTAATGAAAACTGATTTTAAGATTATTGTGTAACAAAATCTGTCATGCAATGGAGTCTTATTAGTAACACACAGACATTCCTTAAAATAATTAATCTAATTTCTTTGGAGTTGTAAAAAAATTCTGCACTATTGTTTGTTTTGCATTATTGAAGTCAATATGTCACCCTCATCTCTGTATAATTTCAGTGAATTTTAGTGATAAGGATTAATTTGATTCAGTAAATCTGCAAATATGTTTATCTGACATGAAAGATAAACTCTAAGTAACAAGCAGAATACTTAATATTTTCTCTGTCACTTTTTAATGCCTTCATGGCAAGAGTAAAATTCCAATAGAGATCTGATTTTATCAGTCAAATTCATTTCAGTGAGGAATAAGACAAATACTTCTTTATCTTGATACAACTGCGTACTAACTGTTACAAATTTTATAATGCGTATCTTATCATAGACTAAAACATCAACCCCAAACCATGTTGGCAAGTAAATAAAATATTACCCATTTTTACTTTATTATTTTGAGAAAAAAAAATTTTATGGCAACCATATGGCTTGCAAAAAAAATGAAGAAATCTCTTCACAAAGCAGGCATAACAAATTATTTAGGGTTCTCTTCCAATGCTTTTGGATGCAAACGTGCAGTTACATTCAGTAGTACAGACCTTGCCTGCCACCAGTCAGGACTTTGAATGGTACAGCCTGCTTGACATAAAAAGTCCTGAATTTTAATCTCTATTTTTAATCTCAGAAGAAAGTTAAACAGCCACCAAAAAAATTAGAGAGTCATTTAGGTTGCAAAATCGGACTTACTCGCTAAACCCTTCACCAGCTCTGTTACACTTCTCTGGACCAGCTCCAGCACCTCAATGTCCTTCCTTAATTGAGGGTCCCAGAACTGGACACAGTAGCCAAGGTGTGGCCTCACCAGAGACAAATATGGAGGGGTAATCACTGCCCTAATCCTGCTGGCCACACTATTTTTGTTACAGGCCAGGATGCCATTGGCCTTCTTGGCCACCTGGGCACACTGCTGGCTCATGTTCAGCTGGCTGTTAACCAGCACCCCCAAGTCCTTTTCTGCCAGGCAGCTTTCCAGCCACTCTGCCCCCAGCCTGTAGTGCTGCATGAGTTTGTTGTGACCCAAGTGTAGGATCCAGCAGCTGGCCTTTTTGAACCTCATCCTGTTGGCCTTGACCTGTCAATCCAGCCTGTCCAGACCCTTCTTTTCTTCTTTAGTTCAGAAAACTCATCTCTTCCAAATTTATTTATTTATTTTTTTATTTCAGAAAGCCACCTCCTCCATCCAGGCAATTGCACTTATGAATACCAGTCTGGGGCAATTGCCAGAAAAAACATGAGTCCCTGTTGTCCTGAGTCAGAATTTTATTTGAATCCACAAGGTGGGACTCAGGTCCCTTGATTCAGAAAGAATCTTTTTTCAAGACTTATGAATGTTCTTGTTTACTACACCAGCCCTGCAGTGTACAAGTCAATGCTGCTGAAGGGGAAAGAGCTGTGATTCTGAAGTGGGAGAAGTCATCTCTTGATGATGGGTGTTGGAACCTCCTAACCTGGCTTTACAATCAAAGAAAATGAGAGCATATCCTATTTTGATAATGCTGAGTGTAATCCTCGTTCCTTTCTCATCTGTCAGATGGATTTTGTGAACTTGCAATGACTTGACTGGAGACTGATTATTCTGCTTGGAATCCCTGGAGTGCACCTGTAGCGTGCAAAATATACAAATAATGTGATAATTACTATTTTACAGTCTTTTCCCCTTTTGGCGCACTCTTTTTTGCTTAACTCAGGTTCCTGGGCTTGCACTGGAGAATAATGCAGTAGCTGAAGGAAAGAATCTTTGTGGATGTAGACTCTACGCTGGTGTATGTTGATTAACTTGATTTATGCTAATGAATGTGTTTTAAATTACACCAGTGGAGGATTCAGCCCTGTTTGTAAGGGGGATATATTCACAACTGAGTATTTCTTGGCAAAGTTCTCAAAAAATTTTAAAAATACACTCCTGCTTTATTTTCAGCATAATTTTGCTGCTACTCTGATGCTTTATAGTGTTTATAGCACTAAATAATTGTAATGCCATTGTGTTTCATACTCTTTATTTTACTGCTTATCCACTATACGGTATTGAGGTGTACTATATTGCATATAACTCAATACTATAAACATAGCATTAAAAACAGAGTTGCTGCATTTTTTATTAGAGGTAGGTTACATACGGTGATGAAAAGAATATAAAAATATAGGGAAATTATTACTCCATTTCTTCTTACTTTTTATTCAAGGAATAATCCATGGTAAATTAGGTCCAATTTTGTGAAATTTTATTCAAGCATAGATCTTGGTATAAAACAGTAAATAAGCTCTGCTGGAATTTTATGGGGTTTATACTTGTTGGGTTTTTTTAATTAGTTTATGTTTGTAATGCTTTGCTTCAGAGGTTACTTGAAGATCACTCCTGAGGGTTATTGCACATTGTCAGTTGTTTCTGAAGGCAATGGATGCCAAGAATTTCACTTTGTGGAACTGAACCATTTATTCTTTCGCTTATTTACCCCATGCAGATTTTTTTTTCGTTTTAACCAGGATACTTCAATTCCTATCCATCAGGGACTGAAATGGTTAGCTAAGAGGGTAAATTTAGAGACTAAATAAATTTATATTTAGATAAGGTAGATTTATATTAGATATTAGAAAGAAAATCTTCACTGGGAAGGTGGTGAGGCACTGGAAGAGATTGCTCAGAAGAGTTGTGAAGAGTTGTGGCCCTCTAAGTGTTCAAGGCCACAGCGGATGGGTGTTTCAGCAACCTGAACTAGTGTGTCCCAGCCCATGTCAGAGGGACTGGAACTCAATGATCTGCAAGGTCCCTTCCAACCCAAACCATTCTATCATTCTATAATAGGATTCTAAGCCTACTGAGATGAGCTGTTCTCTACAGATGACTTCAATTACTTGTGGGACTATACTGCATGGCTCTCATTTTGTTGACTTAGTTCCAGAATGGGACCTGATAGCCAAAAGGAACCACTGAAACAGCATTTTTAAGCAGTGCGTAGGATGGTTCAGTGGTCCAAGACCCTCAAGTTTTCTGTTGCCTTTTTTTTTTTTTTAATGTCTTCCCTGAGAAACAGAACAGGGAAGATTCAGGTATAAAATATAAAGTTAAGGATTATCCTTCAAATTGTGCTCTGGATCTTCAGTGCCTTATTCAGGGCTACAGGTATATGCCTCTCTCTACTTTTGTTATCCAGAGTCCATATTCTCTCTTGAGGGTGAGTGCCCATCAAGGCTGCTTGAATAAGCTGGGCAAAGCTCCTGGTGTCTTTTTCAGAGAGTGCCCTGGCTCTGCCTAAGGAGGCACTAGCAATAGTTGGTCTGCATATTTGACATCCTCCAGCCTGAGGGACCCCAAACCTCCCTCTTTCAGCAGTCTGTATTGTGAGGTCCAAAGGGAAGACAAGAAAGGCATTCCTTTCCCAAAGGAATTGCAAATTCCTGTATCTGAAAATCTTACACAGGGATGAAGCTTGACTGGAGCACTGTAGTTATGTACTGACGTGAGAATGTGGGAACTTTTCTTTTTATTAAATCCCGTAAATGTTTAATGTAAAATGCATGATCAGTCCTGATGGCAGAAGCAGTCCTACAATCACTCCTACCCAAATGTCCTAGTGTTTCTGCAGAGCCAAGCTTCCGCTTCTCGGCTTTCTGTTCCTTTTTGGCAAATTCTGACCTCCTTCACAAATCCTCAGCAGAAGAAGAGGAAAGTCCTCCTCAGCCTAGCCTACTTCTGACCAACTATAAAACTGTCCTAGAAGGAGGTTTGTTTTGAGTTCACAGTTTCTAGGACTGAGCTGGATAGTGTTAGTGAGCACTGTGAGGCTGAAGAGTAAAGAGGTGTGTAGGCATTTGGGATCTTCAGACCCAAACAGGAGTCTGCACCCTAATTTTCAGTTTGGGGTATAAAGTTTACCAAGTTCTGTTTATACCAGAGTTCTTTCCGAATCTCATCCTAAGTGTTTTCCATTTTTCACATGTGCTTCTTTCCCTAGATCAGTGACAGTTCTTATATCAATTTCTGATACCTAGGATAACGTAATAAGGATAGGATGTAGAAGATGTTTGTATCTTTATATAAACATAACGCTCTTTTTCAAATTGTTCCTTATTTTGTATAATTCTAAGACCTTTTATCAGACAGATTTTACAGAAAATTAAAACCTACATGAAATACAGAAGGGAATGAAAGGCAATCTAGATCAAATGTGCAAGGAACTGCTTATATATGCTGAGTTTTAGAAGTTTTATCTGAGAGGCAGCAGATAGAAAAATTTCAGTGAGCCCTTCTTATCATCTGTCTGTCAAAGTTGATCTGTGTTTTATTTAATAAGTTAGTTGAACCTGTCATCTCCCAGCACTACATATTGTTTGTATCAGAGCACCAGAGCCTTTGCTCATAATACGTTATGCAGATTAATTTGTCCTGATTAATTTTCCCAATGTGAATAACACAATCTGTCCTAACACTGTTAAGATTTTACAGCAACGCAGGATCAGTGGAGCTACTTCACATACATAATTCTCCTGTTCAGTTTTATGCTAGTGTAATGCAACTATCAGAAAGAAAGCACGTATACATACCCTATTGTTAGTAACATAATCATTCTTGGTACTGTAGAAGCACGTGCAAGTCCCATGTAAGGAAGGCCCAGGCCAGACTCAAGCTCCCTACAATCATTACTATTCATGCTGCTGCCACTCTGGTTCCCTGGAATTTTAAATAGAGGCGCTGCAGTGGCTCATTGGGAACAAGTAAAGCTGTTCAAGTGCTGATTATTCTGGTAGAGCCTGAGCAAATTAATTAATAATTAGATGTGAAATTAATGTATACCTTCTGTTTTCCTTAGTAGTTTTCACATGTTGCTAATTTGCTTCTGTACCACCAAGGGATAAAGTACATTTAATGTGGGAAGGAACTGAAAGTCTTCCTAGGTAAACTGTGTTACATTTGCTATCTAATTTTTAGTATGGTATAGAGCTTTGTATGAACTCTTTAAAATGTCTGACTCCTTAAATCCCAACTATTTATACTGTCTCTTTAAGCAAGACTTAATTGGCTGATGAGAAAGATAAACTATTGCTTTATGTTACATTATACTAGATAGATACATAATATATTATTTCATTACGTCTTGTCCTGTATGTTTGCATTTCAATGGTGCTGTTTGAGGGTGTTTATATAGGATGTACTAACTGAAACTGGAGTGAGATGATGTTAGAGATGCATATTGTATATAATGTAGCAATGTGTTGTTGGAGGGGTTTTATAAGTTTTTGTATGTTAATCAGGATGTTTTACTCAGAGGGAGTGTTCTGTGATTATTTACCATGAGAAATAAATAAACCAAGTTGAGTAGACGTGACAGCCTCTGTATGAGCAGGTAATTATAAAATGGACCAAAAAGCAGCTTGAATATTATAGATGTTTCAGTAAAATTATAGCTTTAATGGGAAGACCTCATGGTAATCTGAGGTAACGCAAGATAAAGTTAGAGTCTCTGCTCCTCTTAAAAGGTGATGTTAGAGACTTCATGCTCTAACAAGCAATCTTTGGGCTCTTTATTGTGTGGAAGGCTAGCTATGCCAAATCTTTGTGTCTGCTCATCCCGTTAACTCAGGCTGTGACTTTTGTTTACTGTAGTCTCTTTAACTATTTTGACTGCTCCAGGCTACTGGACAGGGATGAAGTTATCTGCAGGCAAAGAGAAATTATGTAAGTTGGAAGCTTCCATGGGAGTAGGTAGAAGCAAGTTTCTTAGGATGTTTGTGAAGAATACATTACTGTAGGAGCAACACAGACATGTAAGAAGCGGAAAGGTTCTTTTCTTATTTTTTTACAGAATCACAGAATATGCTGAGTTGCAAGGGACCTACAAGGTTCATCGAGTCTAGTCCTTAGCCCTGCACAAGACCATCCCCAAGAGTCACACCATGTGCCTGAGAGTATCACCCAAACACTTCTTGAACTCTGTCAGGCTTGGTGCTGTGACCTCTGCCCTGGGGATCCTGTTCCAGTGCCCAGCCACTCTCTGGGTGAAAAATCTTTTTCTAATATCCAATCTCATTTCCCCTGACACAACTTCAAGCCATTCCCTTGGGTTCTGTCACTTGTTACCACAGAGAAGAGATCAATCCCTGCCCTTTCTCTTCTCCTCAGGAGGAAGTTGTAGACTGCAATGAGGTCTCTCCTCAGTCTCAGTTCTCCAGGCTGAACAGACCAAGTGACCTCAGCCGCTCCTTATACGGCTTCCCCTCAAGGCCCTTCACCATCTTCGTTGCCCTCCTTTGGACACTCTTTAAAAACTTAACATCTTTCTTATATTGTGGTGCCCAAAACTGTACACAATATTCAAGGTGAGGCCACCCCAGTGCAGAGAAGAGTAGGACAATCCCCTCCCTTGACCAGCTGGTGATGCTTGCCTGATGCCCCCCAGGACACGGTTGGCCCTCCTGACTGCCAGGGCACTGCTGACTCATATTCAACTCACGATTGACCAAGACACCTAGGTCCCATTCCGTCACACTGTTTTTCAGTCTCTCATTCCTGAGTCTGTCTGTACCTCCAGGATGCCCAGCAGGTGCAGAATCTGTAACTTTCCCTTGTTGAACTTCATATGGTTAGTGATTGCCCAGTCCTATAATTTCCTAGGTCTCTCTGCAGGAGCTCCCTGCCTTCAAGGGAGTCAACAGGTCCTCCCAGTTTTGTGTCATCTGCAAACTTGTTTGGTGTTCCTTCCAGTCCTGTGTCCAAGTAATTTATGAAGATGTTGAAGAGCACAGGGTCTAAGACGAAGCCCTGTGGAACACCACTAGTGACAGGTCACTAGTCTGATATCACCCCCTTCACTATTACCCCAGTGCTCAACCCATGAGCCAATTGTTCACCCACCATATGATGTGTTCATCCAGCTGTGCTGGATATTTTGTCCAAAATGATCCTGTGAGAGATAGTATTGAAAGCTTTACTGAAATCCAAAAAGATTACATCAACTGGCTTCCCTTGATCAGCTGGGTGGGTTACCTTGTCATAAAACAAAATCAGGTTGGATAAGCAGGACCTTCCTCTCATGAAGCCGTGGTGGCTGTGACCAATGACTGCATTGTCTTTCAGGTGTTTTTCAATACTTCCCAGAATAAACTTCTCCATGGAACAGAATAGAATAGGAAATCCTTGTTTCATAAGCAGAAGGATGTTCACAGTCCCTTTCCAAGTCTTATTTCATCCTAAATGTACTTGACTTGGTACAGAATTCAGTATGTCTTTAAGAGATTGCATTGTTCTTGTTTTGAATTTGGTGCTATTCAGGTATCTGACTTCAGTTTCAGATAAGAGTACCATCATGGTCAACTAGGAACATCAAAAAGTGACTCTCAAGCAGTCTTTGAAGTACCTCATTTGTAATGTAGGTGATTTCCCAAACTGTTCTTATTGCATATGCTAAGCAAACAGTCTGAACAAAATCGTGCTAACCCATCATGTCCAGATTAGCCTTCTTGCAAGCATGTTAGCAGATGGAATTTTGTAGTCTCCAAGGCTGTTTATTTTAGTGATATCCCCAAAGGTGGCACTTTCCTTTCTTTGGGTGTTATTTACCATCAAAAAATCTAGAAATAATCTGAAAGGTAACTAGTTGAGCTACTTGTAAACTGTTTGGTTTGCAAAGGATAGTATTAGCATATAAATCCAAATAACAGTTTACATAAAGATTTTTAAAAAGCTGATTCACCAAAAATCAGTTACAAAAATACATTAGGATTAAATAGAATCTAAATGTTATGGCTGGACTTAAGTGGCTTGATTATACTTTTAAATATCTGGCACTGAGTTTCCACAGTCCTAATAAACTGAATTTCTGTTTCTTCCAAAAATTGTTTCTACTCTTTATCCCATTTGAATAAATATTGGTACTTGAACTGCCTGGCATGGGGGGGGAGGCAAAACCCTTCCACTGAAGTCACTGCTGGTGAAAGCTGTGACTAGCATCTGCCATCTGGACCATGGGACATACCTGGGTGAAGGACTGTGCCCTCAGCAGTAGTTAGAGCTGGTCTGCTAACCCTTATCCCAGGAAGACAAATGTTAAGGCTCTCTTAGTGCAGCTTTAGATTAAAATATCATTAATGTAAGCTTATTGTTATTATGGATTTCACCAGTTTTCTCCTGTGGGTGTCTGTTTCCTCCCAGCTCTTCTCATAATTGCTTGCTAAGGACACTAATTCTGCTTCATCTCTGCTGGTGGAATCTCTTGGGCAACATAGAACCATTTATACCATGACCATAGATAGTCATCTTTTCTGTTTATCTGCCTTTCACTTTAACCAGAAAGTGCTTTTCTGAGCAAAAATTTTCTCTTCAGTGTTAAGAATACAAGATAGTGCATTTTATATGTCTGTGATTTGCACTGGGTTTTTTTCTCCTTACTGGCTTACTTATTTTCTCTTGCCACCAATGCAAAACCTTCCGTTTTTGTCTCCTTTGCTTTTTTGCTTTCAGCTCTGCTTGAATTTGCCGCAAATTCCAGCAGCTCATATCAGAGCTCAGTGAAAAGGCTGCCAGTTGTATTATTCATTTCCCTCTGCTGTGCCAGGCTCTTCTTTATCCTTCTTCCTTGACCCAGCTTCTTATGATCACTCTTCCCTTCCCTATCAGTTTCTCCCTGGGCAAGATAGTCCCAAAGTTGCTATTCTCCTTTATAAGGTCTGCCTGCCTCCTCCTTTGCTGTTCTTATTTTTCCTTTTTCCCCTTGTTAGGCACACAAAGGTCAGGACCTTCTCCTCTGGGCTTTCTTGAACGTTGGGTGCTAGCCATAACTTCATTTCACTGTGAGAGAATGTCAGTCTATTTAAGCCAGTGGAAAGACTCCAGTAATTTCAGAGGGGTTTGGATAATGGCCATGAGACCTTGGTTGTATTGATCAGATTTTCTTTCTGTGGCAACCCTATCCAGCAAGTCAGCAGAATGCCCTGGTTTGCCCTCATTCCCGAAACACTTGCTCCCTGTTACAGCCGGTGGTAACTACAGCAACAGTAAGAAACGTTCTTTTTAGCTATTTGAAATGTAATTGCCTTCTCAGTGATAGCAATATTATGAATTTTCACTCCATTTTCACAATTTTATTTTTTTTATTTAAGTCATCAATGGTCAACAGATTCATAACTCCACTTTTATAATAATGTTTCCAGCATTACTTGATTTATATCATATTGAGATTAATGTTTTTTTTTTAAAAGTCTGTGACTGGTTACATTGCCCCTCAGTCAACCCTTTGCTAAGTTTTATGTATCCATCACTTTTAGTTGTAGCATATAATTAGTCCCAACCTTCTGAATATTTCTGTTACTCTTCACTGAATTTTTTCTTCATATAGTAATGCTTTTCTGCTTATTAAAAGTAATTTAAAAATTCTCAACCTATTAACCAAGTTGTCCTATTCAAATCTCAATATTTGACTGGTAAATTTGTGTAACAATGTAGGTGTCATACATTAATATTTTTAATGAGCTGTTGAAGAAATTACTTTGCAAATTTTCTTCTTCTTACTTTCCTAATTTTCTTCTTCATGAACATTTCCTAACTATGTACACATTCATGAGGTTTTGGCTTAATTGTCGCAAGACCTTCCGTCTGTAAATGTTGGGTTTTTTTCCAGCTACCTCTGACCTCAAGATGCAATTTTGCAATTTTTCCAGCCATTAAAACTAAATCAGAATATCCTCTGGGGTCTTCTATTTTTTTTCTGATAACTAGATTTTCATATGATTTTAAATCCGTGTGGGTCACATGCTGGATTTGTGGTTTAAAGTTACATCAATGAAGATAGTAAAATATCTGTGCAAGTTTGATCCACAAGTTACATTTTGTTTGTTGATGCTTGTAATCCTGTCCTCTAATTTTCCTATGATTTCTCAGCTGTGGTGTTTTTTCTTTTATGGGGTTTGTTTTTTTTTTTTTTTTTTTACTTTATCCCTGTCAACTTAGATGTTCAAAGTAATTTAGTTTAGAAAAAGAAATTCAGCATGAGCCTTCATCAAAGGAAAAAGAGGTCACTGCGACATTGATATTTTGCTATTTTAGACAGCCAGAAGTCACACAGTCAAAGAACGGTAATGTGTGGAATGTAAGCCATTTCTTAAGCACTGATTATGAATCGGAGGCAGGACAGAAGATGATCATTCTTGTCAAAACCAAATCCTCAAATAATTTATCAACTCTGATTTAGAGTCCAACAGAATTGTAGAGAGGATGAGATAAAGGAGACAATAAAACATTTTTGAGAGATCTCTGATGTTATCTTGTTCAGGCAAGCAAATGGTAAATTGTCCCATCTGCTTCTCAATTTCAGGTTGGATGGAATTCCTGCAATAAACAAAAAACCAAACCAAACAAACAAACAAAAAGCAAACAAAAACCCCCAAACAAACACCACACACACACACACACACACACACACACACACACACACACACACACACATCCCCCACTCCCAAAAATCCCAAATAAAAAAGCAAACAACACAAAACAAATAATAAAAAAAAGGTCACACATATTCAAATGTTAGTAAAAACCTTAGTGTAGATTGGATCATAGTATAATAGAACAGCCTAAGTTAGAAGAAATATTGAAGTGCACCTTGTCCAAACTTTCATGTGGAAGGGAGCCCTGATGATATTATCTAGCACCCCGTCCAGTCATATCTGGAAAATCTTCAGTGATGAAGACTCCACTACATCGCTGGGAAGATTGTTACAATGACTGATTGTTCTAACTGTGAAAAAATTCTTTCTTATATCAAGATGAAACCTGTCCTCCTGTCTCGGCCCTTTGTCCCTTGTTTTCTCCATGTGGGTCCTTGCAAAAAGTGACTTTCTCTGTCCTCTTTGTAGCTGCCCTTTAAGTACTAGAAAATTGTGATGAAGTCATGACTGAACTTTTTCTTCTCGTGAGACAAAAGACCTAACTGCTTTAGTTTTCCTTGTAAGTCAGGTTCTCCATCACTTGGATCATCTTTGTGGCCCTCCTTTGGATCCTCTCCAGTCTGTGCACGTCTCTTTTGAATTGTAGAGGGGAAAACTGGACACAGTTGATGAAACACATCCTCATTTTTGTTGGCTAATGGCACAGTTGAAGATAGCCTTCAGATATGTGATTAAGAGTTACTATCCTTTTACTATCTTGAAAATCAACTAAATCTTCCTAAGTACAAAGTATTAGGGTGTTGTCTACCCGTATCACTAGAAAGAGATACAGGGAAGCAGGGATGATATATCTTGGCTTTTATACACCTTCCACTAATAACATTCTTGCAACCTTTCCTACAAGACTCTTTCTTAATATGCATATACATAATTTGTGGGAGGATTTTGAGGAGGAGGAGTATTTAATGAAAAATTTTTTATTTGTCCTGTTAAATTGTGGTGAGCTTTTGCTGAGATGTAAATGCCTGATATAGCCATTTTCCTTCTTTAGCACATGCACCACAAGAAAAGACAATGATAGCAAGCTGAAATATTCACAGACCATGAAGGTCTGTGGCCTGTCTCATTCAGAAACCAAAGCAGAAAACAGTTTTTCTTTCTAATGGAATCCATGTGCAATTCCAAAATACACTGTAAGACTGGAATTAAATCTACCTCCCAATCTGCTGCAGGACCCCCAGCACAATATAGAGAGTTGGAGGGGCAGGGAGAAGAAAATCGGAGTTCTTGTTAAATATATCCCAGACAGACCAGATAATTGTAATCCCCATTTCATCATATGAAACTACATGGGTATGGAGAAAGGAAGAAAAAAAATAAAGTTATGGCAAAATCAGTTTGGGCAGTAACACCTAACCTAAAACTTAGCAACTTGATATATCTGTTAAAAGCTTTCCCTTTCACTCTTGCTATGAGCCTCAGTCAAGTCATTCATCAGGACTGCAATGTTCCAGGTGCTGTCTAAACACAGAAAGGACAATTCTTGTCAATTTACAGAAAAACAGAATCACAAAATTTGCTGAGTTGGTAGGGACCCACAAGGATCATCAAGTCCAACACTTAGCCCTGCACAGGACCATCCCCAAGAGTCACACCATGTGCCTGAGAGTATCATCCAAACACTTCTTGAACTCTGTCAGTCTTGGTGGTGTGACCACTTCCCTGGGGATCCTGTTCCAGTGCCCAACCAACCTCTGGGTGAACAACTTTTTTTCTATTACCTAACCTAAACCTCTCCTGACACAACTTCAGGCTATTCCCTTGGATTTTGTCATGGGTCACAATAGAGAAGAGATCGGTGCCTGCCCCTTCTCCTCCCAAGGAAGTTGTAGACTGCAGACTTTACAATCACAGAATAAAAATAACAGGAGCAAGCAAGAATCTATATGCTATAAAAGAAATGTATTTTATGAGTTGGAATTTGTTTCAAGTGAAGTTTTCCTGCAAAACCTGCTTTCAGACCTCTCAGTAGACACTCATACCAGGTTTGGGCATATACCCCAAATACAAATATAATACACAAAACAATATATTTTCTAACTTTTTTGTGTTTAACATTTCAAAGCATAACTCAGGCTTCTTTAACAGTAGACAGTTAAAAGTACACCAGTAAATGTATATGTACAATTCTAAGAATAAATGAAAATAAAGGCATTGTGTGAATTTACCTGAATGAATTATGATCATCACTTGTCTTCTGGGTGGATAAAAAAGCTCCCCTTGCTCATATTAACAGATTTCAGCAGCTTTAATGTAATTTTGCAACCTAAGCCTTAAATTCTACTGTCAAGCAATGGAGAGCATTTTGGGGCAGGTGAAGAAGGAGATGTTTGGCAACAGACAGCTTGGATTTTCCAGGGAGTGATCATACCTTACCAAGCTGACAGCAGTGGATGTCATTTACCTTGGCTTTAGCAAGGCTTCCTACAGAGTTTCCTACAAAATTCTTGTCACTAAGTTGAGTCATTACATTGTGGATTGGTAGACAGACAGTTGGTTAAAAAGCAGTTGGCTTGTTGGGCTCAAAGGACAGAGTAATGGACTGGGTTTACCTGGAGGCTGGTGGCAGTGGAGTACCACTAGTGGGTCTGCCCAAAGACCTGTTAAACATCACAGGAGCACCCTAGTCTGACCTCAGCACAGAGCCTTCTGTAGCAAACCTGGACGACGGCCCTCCCAAGCATTTTTATGGTATAGCCTTTGTAAAACTGTCAATGTCTGCATTCTTTAAAGGATATGTATAGACATTATGCTAAGTTTTTCCTTTTGAAAGCCTGTTCTTATCATGTAGGTAACTTTTTTAATTGCTTAGAGGAGGTACAGCTGAGCTCTCTTAATGTTGAACAATATGTTACTTACACCTGAAAATTAATCTAGTGTGGACTCTAAACAGTTCTTAAAAATGACATTTTTATTTTTAATTTAAGAAAAAAACCCAACAGACTCAAAGGAGTAAGATAGGTCTATTTACTAATAAAAAGAACTGCTAAGTGGTAACTACTTCCTAAAAATTGAACTTATTTGCCCAAATGAGCACTGAGTCAGAAAAAGTTATTGTGAAACCAGCTGAACACAGAAAGCTGCATTCACACAACTATCATTGACTATGAACAGGATTGGCTTAGAGCATGGAAATGAATAAGCTATTGCCAAGTGAAGAAAAACTGAGACAATTTCAGAAACCACATCACAGGAACATTTCCCCTCTGTGCCTGTGGTTGTGGTCTGCTAGTCTGCTGAAGTGAGGGAGAAGAGAGAAGCATGAAATCAGACAGACAAATGTGTCTGCAGACACCAAGTAACAAGAGGGTTGCAGCACATGGCAAGGTGCCTCACTGACTGTAACTCCTTAAAGAGCTGAAACTGCACTGAAAAAAAAAGGTTTATTAATTCTTTACAGTCATTTGAAGAATGATGGATGGGTGTGCTTTGTAAAAGTGATACCCTGCTTGTTGAATCATAGATGTACTCCTGCTGAACAAGAATTTTACTTCACTGTACTGTTCTTCCCTCTCCACATGTGTGACAATGGATAACTGGTGTTATGGGAAGAGGCAATCAATAGACCTGTTTTCATTGCATTACTGAAGGATGCTTTAAATGGCTTTTTTAACAGTAAGGAAAGGAAACTAATTTTACATGGAAATATAACTTACTTTGTGGTCAATTAAGTTACTAAATATAATTTGAAGATAGGGTTGGTGATTATTGAACTGAATTAGGCTGCGCAAAGTTGTAGGGGTAAAAATGAGCAAAGTCTTAATTTTCCTAAACCTTCAGGACAAAAAACTAAATCTAAAGCAGTTATTTAGCTAATGAATACTTGATTCAGATTGGGGTGGGACAGTGGAGAGCAATTCTGAAAGAAATTCTTATTCTGAAGAATTACTAGATGACTACTAGACAAGTTGGAGTTAATTTCATTCATAAATCTACCTTTTTTTTCCCCTAGGCAGAAAAATCTTTTTCAGTTTTTTTTCAGCAGTATTAGATTCTGCTTTCAGTGCTCCTGAGCAGACCTGCAGGTAGCATTTAGCAAGCCTGGTGGACCTGGGGAGACGGTGCTGCAGTGACAGCTGAGCTGCATTTCAGTGCAGTCAACAGGCGTAAGTGCAGTGAATTCCTTTCCTTGCTATTTTTTTTTTTTTCAATGTAGAAAAACCCAGAGTCAGCAATGTAAATCTTAAACTACAAAACCTTATTGTTTATCCAAAGGATAAAGAAAGATTTTTACAGAAATAAATCCATTCACAATCTAAATCTTGGTTGTGCTCCCTAGATGGAAGGTGCCTGCAATAGAAAGCTGGTGACAGGACAGGAAACCAGGACAGGATCCCTGCCTACCCAGCAGGGCTGGAGCGTTTCTCCTGTGGTAATGAGCTCTGCCTAACAGTGTGCACAGTACAGCAAACATCATACAGTTGTCTATATGCCAATGCCTGTGGCCACTGATCTGGTAGCAAATAGTAGTCATTAGACCCATGCAGATTATGCATGTACACAGTAGAAGATTAACAACAGCTGCTCTATCTAGTGATATCATGATGTAGTGGTGGCAGAAATACTTAAGAAATAGGTGTTTCCATTGCTTTAGGCTTTTCCTTTAGCACAGCATCATATTGCCTCATATTCCTAGCTACGCACTATACATATACAATGCAAGTGTTTTAATTCTCTATAATGCATATCAGAAATAAAGCCTACACCACTAACATATAACAGTATAACCTTCCCTGCCATGAAACATGTAGTTTGTACCTGACTAGTGTGAAGAACAGAAAACCACAGTCCACTGAAAAAAACAAACAGGCGGCTGTAGTGGGTCCTGTGAGCTATATGAACCTCTGACAAATCAGAGACCAAGCATGCAAGCCAGCCATAAAACTCCCATTTTTTTCCACCAAGGAGACAGTGTTTGGCCACTGCTGACTAACTGCAAAACACTGGCTGCACACTTTGGTATGTGTACTGTGTCTGTGTAGGTAATTTAGTAAAAAGTCACACCATTCTCTCCTTCTCCTCTGTCTACAGAGGAGACTTCTGTCCCATAGTAGAACTTCTATTGTAATGATACAAAAAATATGGGAACTGTGAAAAATTGATGGGGTTGGGTGTTTGGTTTAAAATCCACTAGCATATTATAGATATGTTATGTAGAATAAAATGAAATGTGAGAAAATGCTTTTACTTTGTTAATTGAAAAAAGCTGTACAGATACTGTAGTTATGGGTTGGTCTGCTCCAACATGGATCCTTGGTGGTCTTTTCTACACTTACCTCATTTTTTCATGTGCCTCTTGCTAATATTTTCTCTTAATTCTAGTTTTTGGCATTGCTTAGTGCAATTGTAAGACTTAAGGAATAGCCAGCCCTCACTGCACCCTGAGAATGTCATTGGAGGGCAGGGAGAACAAAAAATGAATTCTAGCTACACAGTAATTTCTCAATGCATTTTCATACAAGACTGGATACAAAGAAAGCAGAATCTGTGGCCTGAGTGACAGGAAGTAAGTGGTTGCACCAAGGACAGCAGAAAGGCAGGGAGGCTGGATTTGTGCTTGAATGGCAAGGTTATTTCTGCAACATGGATTTTGCAGTCATTGCTGGAGGCTTGAAACTAACCACCACCTGAAATTAGTTATTTAAAGTGATAGTGGCAGCTCCTTTAATGCAACAAACCACCGTGTGGTTCTTCTGTTAATTTTGATCACGGTATAAATGCCTTGACTAACTTCAGTGAGGCAGTATATGGGAGGAGGCTCCACTAGGAGGAGGAAGGGGTTGCATGTTAAGAGCTCCCTCCAAGCACTTTTTAAGGGTGACAGAGTGGGAGAATGATAAAAGGTGAAGATGAGGATTTTTTAGAAAATATAGCTGTTTTTGGGGGTATTTAAGTATTTTTCAAGAAACTTTGTTGGGACATGCATTTTAGGAAACACTGCATCTGCATGCCCTGCAGCTCTCTTTGGGTCTCCCCCACCAGCCACTGCTGAAAATCTCAGGCTACATACTTGTATCCTCCCAAAACCACTAATTAAAAGAGCCACTGCCGAATATTTTAGTGCTATAAAGTTTTCACAGATTATCGTGGTCTGTCACAGAAATGCTTGAATCAGAGAGGGAAACGAGCTCTCATACCAACTTTACAAGAGTCCTTACTGGCCCCTTGCAGATCTACTGCATGCAAGTCAGTGACTTACCCAGCAATGATCTGAGAACATTGCAAAACCTTATCCACAAGAATAGATCCTGTTTGTGCCTGCAAGCAGTATACTCAATTTATAATCAAAGTGCTGAAAGCCCTTTGAAAGCTGTTCCTTGAAGTCATACCCTATGTCCTAAAGTCTGTCAAGAATTTTTTCTCTTCAAAATATTGCAGGAGGATTTTCTACTGCAAGCTTGTCTTGTTTTGTTTTCTTTCTGATGTGGAGGAAAAAACAACCTTTTTGAGCGTTCAGATAATCAGATTTACATTTTGTTTAGCCAGTGTCACTGCTACTATTCTAAAAATAACTCCAAATACAGTTTTATCCTCCAATTCAGTATCTCAGTATGTGATCATCTTTCCCACTAAACGATAACAACAAAGAAGTTCCTAAAGGAATTGAAAAGAGTCCCTGGCATTCCTTGTCTTTGGTATTTTTCTTTTGCAGTGTAGGTCTTTGCTTAGGCTGTGTGATTTTTAACTTTTGAGATTCTATTAATTTGGTTTACTGACTTTTTTATTCAGGTTCCTGGAATTCACGGAGGGCAGGGTGGTGGCAGAGATTAATGTTTGTTAGTATAAAGCAGTGTGGATCTTCTGTTTAAGGTTTTGCTGTTTCCTGAAGAAAGTCAGATTATAAGGTCTTCTAATTTATTTTTTTTTCTTTCACCATAGCTGGGTTCTCTCAGTGAGGAATACTATGTCTCCATACTCTCACAAGCTTTGTCCTGTGCTTTTCAGTTTGGCACAGCTATAAAACAGTTTTCTCCATAGCAGGTATTTCACTCTTTAAAAATGTGCACACATTTAGCACCTCTCTTAAAATTCTCACACTACTAGTATTGATTTTTTTTCAGTTTACTATTTTCCCATGACGTTCTCAACCTTCAAATTTCTTTAATTTACTTTTTTTAACTCTGTAAACTCAACTATTCGCATCCTTCTTTTATTATTAAGTGTACTGCTGGGTAAATCTGAAGGCATTTAGAACTGTAAATCTCAAACCTGATAAAAGCAGAATACTTAACTTGTTTAAAGTATTTATACTAATGAAAATTGCTCAGTGGAAATGGATTATAAACCAGCTAGCTTATACAATACTGAAGTCAGTTCTTTTAGATTATTCCATTATAATTCATTCCAGGGGCCTACGAATAGCAAACAAGGACAAAAAAAATTCTTTAATTGAGAAGCTGCTAACAAGAAGAATAAACAAAACAATTTCAGAAGGAATTTAGTGGCATACTGGTAACCTGATAGAAGGCATGTCGGCAATCTAAACTTATTTGATATGTCTCCTTGTCTTTGCTTATGTTACACCACTATATTAGTCCATTGGAATTCATGTTTCATTTATAATATTGTAACTTATGGGAGAATCTGGCTGAAATAAACTTTCAAAATCTCCGTGAGGACGACTCATGTAACCAGGAGCCCAAAGAAAACACAAATTGAATTACACAGGGTGAGGTCCATGGTAAGACATGGACTCTGAGACTTCATTTTACAGGGATTTTCTGCTATCCCTCTTTTGAAATGTAACTGCTTAGCCTTTTTCACTGACAGACTGCCTGTGACGGAAGTGCTCAAATGTTCAGTGGCTCTTGCAGCAATCACTAGTCTTTGCTTCAGCTCTGTCTACATTTGGGTCATTAATTTCTACATCATCTGTGCTGAGAATGAAAGTGACAATTGATGAAAACATTTAGTGGATGCAAAGGTATCTCTTGAAATTGTTTCTGTCCCTATCTGAGCTCTTGGCAGTGTTGTATGGACAATGTTGATCTGTTGGCTCTGTTAAACACACTGCTGTGCAGAACTGGGCAGGGTAGAACCATCTTGCTTGGTATTTGTAAGTTGTCATTGGCAATGAAGACTGTAAAGTACCCTGCAGATGTACTGAACATGATTTGGAGCAATGTAAAGATTACAATGGGAAAATATTCCATCTGTTAACAAAATCCAGTTTTTATTGTAGAGCAATTCACATGAAAATTCACAGGTTAAGTATGGCCTTCTTTTGCTATATTACAATACATTATTGTAGATAATGGTTTTGAAAGCTTTTGTGGGGCAATAAGCATCAAATTCAGTTGTCTAAAAATGACATTTATTTTGAGATGTCCTTGGGCACAGTGTGTGGTGTCCAGATGCTCCAGAACAGTATAGGCATCCTGTTTGTCCTGTGTCACATCTGCCAGACACATGAGCATGTCTGAAATCTTTCCTAGGGCACTGGATGCCTGTTTTAGTCTGCTGAATCAATCCTTCTGTGTTTCTTTCAGGTGAGCTTAAACTGAAGCTAGGTTTTAGAGGAACTAACTTTAGGTAAACTTATAGGAAAGTCTTATCAGAGAGCTGAACATCTCCTATATATCTATTCTATTTTTCTCTCAGTCCTATGGATATCCTAATTGTATCAAATAACCCTAGCCACCTGTAAATACAGGCAGTTACACCATGTGTGATTCATGAAACTAGATTTTATCATCTACTTAATTCCTGTTTAAGCTCCTACATCCTGTTTATGAGGCCATACCTATCACTCAAGTCTAACATGTTAGTTCAGTCTATTTTCTTTTCACTAATACACTCAGCCCCCTTAACTTTGACACATTGAAATACTGAGGCCTGAACAACAGGCCCTGAGTCAGAGTAGACCTCTAGATGAACCTTCCAACCTAATATTATACTTAGCCATGTATCTGCTTATTACCTAAAGTTCTGCTTCATTAGTGTATTTGTCATGAATATAACTTTCTTTATTCAGAGACTAGTCAAGGCCATGGAGGTAGATGGCTGGCCTTATTAAATATAAATGTATTTCTCTTTTTCAACAGTAGTTGGTCCGAATTGACTTCCTGATTTTCCTCTGAAGCTCTGGTCAGGCTTTGGATGAAACCTAAGAAGAGAAGAAAGCCAGATGTTTTCCACAATAAATAAGTGTTGTAAGCTTGTTTCTGTAACAATATAAAAGCTGGACCTTTTCATAGCAAAGACGGAGACCTCACCTATGAGTGGACACACTGTGTAGGATTTCCCAGTTCCTGGGAGGGGCTCTCTGATCCTTCGCTCTTATTGGGGCTCCCCAGCTGACATGCAGGTCTGGATGATGGTAGTGTATTAATGGGGTAACTGGTGATGTATCTTTCTTAATAACTATACGTACTCTTTGTAGTGATGATTAGGTGAATTGACAAGATTATCCTTTTATAATTCTTTGCTTCTTTTGTAATTGTTGTTTTGCACTGTAGTAAATGTATACACTTATTCTTTAAAGTTGGTGACCGTGTATTTTATGCTAACCCATGTCCTCTGGCAAAACAGGCATTTAATGCATAAATTAAATACAGTGTGGAGATCAGAGTGGTGATCATAGAAGTTAAACAAATGAAAATTAAAGGCAATCAACTGTTACTATTGGGGTTCCACAGGGCTCCATCTCAGGCCCTGTGCTCTTCAGCATCTTCATAAATGACTTGGACAAAAGACTAGAAGGGAAGTTAAGCAAGTTTGGAGGTGATACAAAATCGGGAGAAGTTGTTGACACCTTCAAAGTCAGGGAGGCCTTTTGGCAATTAGAGGACTGGGCAGTCACCAACCATATGAAGTTCAATAAGGGGAAGTGTTGGATTCTGCACCTGGGATGGGGCAACCCTGGATGTACAGACAGACTGGGGAATAAGATGTTGGAAAGCAGTGCCACAGAAAGGGACCTGGGGGTTCCGGTCAATGGCAAGCTGAATATGAGTCAGCAGTGCCCTGGCAGCCAGGAGGGCCAACCGTGTCTTGGGGAGCATCAGGAAAAGCGTCACTAGCCAGTTGAGGGAGGGGATTGTCCTGCTCTGCTCTGCACTGGAGTCGCCTCACCTTGGATATTGTGTGCAGTTTTGGGCACCACAATATAGGAAAGATATGAAGTTGTTAGAGGAGGGCAATGAAGATGGTGAAGGGCCTCGAGGGGAATCTGTATAGGGAGGTCATTTGACTTGTTTAGCCTGGAGAAGAGGAGACTGAGGGGAGACCTCATTGCAGTCTACAACTTCCTCATGAGGGGAAGAGGAGGGACAGGCACTGATCTCTTCTCTGTGGTGACCTCTCAGACAGGATCTAAGAGAATGGCCTGAAGTTGTGTCAGGGGAGATTTAAGTTAGGTATTAAACAAAATTTCTTCACCCAGAGGGTAGTTGGGTGTTGGAACAGACTCCCCAGGGAAGTAGTCACAGTGCCAAGCCTGCCAGAGTTCAAGGGGCAGTAGGATGATGCTCTCAGGCACATGGTGTGACTCTTGGGGATGGTCCTGTGCAGAGCCAATTTTGACTCAATGATCCTTTTGAGTCACTTCCAACTCAGCATATTGTGTGGTTCTGTGAATTCCCTTTCTTTATGGCTTAAATAAAATACAAGGCCTATGATCTCTGATGGAAGGGTCAATTTAGCCTTGGCAGCATCTTATTTTAATGTGTTTTCTAGCACAGAAAAAAACCCCTACTGTCATAACAGTGTTTTTTCACTCAAAGTTACATCTCTACTAGAGTCTATTAGTCCTAGCGATTTTGAATTTTCCTAGGTAAAGTAATGATTTATCATTTTGAGGTAATGTTATCACTCAAATTGGGACCCATATTTTTTGTTTTCCAGGGAAGAAAAAACAAACAAACAGACAAAGCTAGTTTTCTATGTTAAAAAAATGCTCCTTCATACCTGACAGGAAAAAGAGGCATCTCACTGCAGTTATATTTCAAAATATGAATGCACAAGTTAGAAATGTGATACTTGTCAGGTTCCTGATACAAGAACATATTTCAAAGCTGCACAGTTCAACTCACCTTGAAGAATGCTTTACCCAGCTCCAGGAAGAGCTCCAGTTCAATGCACATCAAAATGGTGGGAGTTTCACAGTGGAAACACAGAACTTAGTTCCAAGCCTCTCAAAGACAAACTGAACAACTTCTTTAGTATATGTCAGTGGAAACCATTTTATATTATTCTAGTGACAAATTAGGAATTAATTTCATTCCAAGTTGTACTTATGTAAATTTTACTGCTACTATGGAGCAACAAATGACTTGTTCTTGATAATTGGGCACCATAGTGCTTCCATCGAGGTCCCTGAGCTGTGTTGTCCACAAGAGACATTCCATAAGAATAAAACTATTCTCTTCAGCTGCCACCCCAGAAGAGGTAGGATATACAGGAAGAGTTAGCGATGGTTGGAAGGATCAGACAGGGTGATGGGTATCTCTGATACAAAATCATAGTGCTTTGATGGCAAACTGCTGCAGTGCAGCTCCCC
Source organism: Grallaria varia (assembly GCA_013396735.1). Lineage (NCBI taxonomy): Eukaryota > Metazoa > Chordata > Aves > Passeriformes > Formicariidae > Grallaria > Grallaria varia. Next base: position 4,618 of record VWZG01009907.1, on the reverse strand, counting down.
CTTACTGAAAATCCTTGTGTCCAGATATAACTCTTGATGATGGGAAATTATCAAAAAGACAAAGCAATTAATTTAATTGTAAAGAAATATTTCTTTAATTGTAAAGAAATATTACCTTATCCCTCAGTTTTTCTCACCTTTTTGCTCCTAATTCATTCTCCAAAACAAAGATGCCAACTTTTCTCAGCAGAACAGACTCTTGTCTTGAAAATTAAACTACTGGAACTCTGTAGGAATTCCTTGGCAGAAAGATGCTATTCCTTTCACTAAAACCATTTAGAAGATGAAGGCTATTTGCAGAGCAGGCTGTGTCTCCACAACTGTCATTGAGACAGCAGCATATGCAGCAATTTGGCTGTGACATTAAAACCATGCAACCTGGGTGCTCAGGCAGGTGACATTGCTAGACTGGTATTGCCCAGCTTCTGACAGTTTTCCAGCTTGTGCAGCTGTTGAGAACATATGGGCCTTAATGTTTCTGTGGTTAGCAAGTCTTCCTCTGGCTTTTTCTTTTGTATACACACACAGAATGTGGCCTGCCTCTACTGAGCACACTGAATATTAAAATAACAGATTTGTTTTCAGAACAAGATGGTAATGGATTCAACTCACCTTTATTATTGAATAGCTGTGTTGCCTTTGAACAAATCGGAAAGCATTGCCAGGTCTGTGATCTGCTTCTTTGATACTGGTAAAGATTTTATTTGTGACTGCATTCAGCTACATCTGTAGGAGAGTTTGAAAACTCTGAGCTAAAGCACTACTTGCTTCTTCCATGATTATATTGAACATTTGACAGGTATGGAAACATACTGCATTTTAGTTGACTACAGTAATTTAGGTAGAAATGGAGGTGCTGCAAATTTCAATGCTAATTAAACAGATTTTTGACAGCAGGAGAAAGTAATATGTCCTATTCTTCTAAGCATGTGTTCGGTCCAATCTGTCTTTTTAATTGCACTGCAGCAGATTATTAAATTATTCAAATAAATAATGGAAGAAAACTTCAACTAAAATCCTGTTGAAAGGGAAAGTGCCTTGTATGAAAGTGATTTCATATTATTTTGTTTTGCATTGATGAATACACAGTCATCAATATCATTCCTCAGTATGACAGAATTGTTCACATTAATAGCTAGCTATTTGGGTCTTGATATGAATACTTATTTTAAATGTTAATAAAATTGCCATCATGTTTTTAAACAGCCAGGTCACGAATAACTGCATTACCCTGCAGCATTATATAATAATTCAGAAAATTCAAATCTTGAGGATTTTAGTAATTAAACTCCAAAGTGAAGCACATGCATAAGCCACCTATTTTTTCTCATGCCCAAGTTCAAGGCAGAAAGAAAATTCAACTATTTTATCTTTTGGCAAATTATGCTTTGGATGGAAGAATACTGTGCGACAGAAATTGAATGCCAATCCTTCGACAACCAAGCTATTTTGAAAACTATCTGAGAGGAATTCATGTTCCTCTATTTGTGTTTACAGCTGGAGAAAAAGTTGGGGGTAAGGCAACCAAATCCTAGAATCACGGAGGGTCACTGCTAGGAAAATCCTTGTCTCTAAAAAAATGGGAGTTTTGCTTACAACTAGTCTCAGAAAGTTTAAAAAAATAATTTTGAACTATTGATACTGAGATATGGGAATAAGATACAAATCTAGTGACCATTTTCCAGATCACACTAGTGCACTCACCTGTGCAAAAAGCTCAGCCTTGGAAGCAATTAATGATTAACAATCTGGAGCATGGGAAGGCCTAGCCTACAGGAAAAATTAGACTGGGAATAATTGACAATTATGACACTTGTGGATCTTCAGCTTTGGAAGAAGGCATTGAGACCAACATGGTTCCTACAAACTTGAATATCATTCCCTTGTTAGTACTCACAATCCTCACATGGTTGTCATATTCTTTCACCTTCAGATAAAAGTTTTCACCTGCTTATGAGATGTCAGTTATTTTGTTTTTTCTAAGTATGAATTTTAAGGCAGACTATCCATCCCAGATAAAATAGATACAATTGGTGCCATAGAAATTTTATGTTGAAAAAAGTTGAATCTGTCATTTAATCCAACTACTTTCATAGCTATATCTTCCTTCCATCAATTTCCAGATGTGGTACATGTCAAATATAACCCTGGTTGAAAAAAGGAAAATACTTTACATTACCTAGTAAAAAGGGGCAACCAAATGAGAAAGCATTAATGGCATAGTATTGCACATGTACACTCCAAAACTTTTTATAGAATTCATAATGGAGGTACACTGCTTACTAAATATATCCAACCACAAACTCTCACATAAATGAGATACTTTTAGAAATTATCTTTCAAAGTAAGCCCTTACAACTCAGATAATTCCCTTTTCCTGCATTTATCCATTATTTACTTCACCCTGAACCATGATTCAAAGTCCAAGTTATTTCAGTACTAAATCTGATTTTGAGAACTATGCTAATCCAGGAAAGTTCTTAATACTGAGCAGGGCACACTGCTCATTCTGAAAGCAAACAGAGGAGAAGGTAAAAAGACAAACAAAATCCCAAACTCAAAAGACAAACTGAAAATCTATGTCAGTGTGATGATCACAATAAACAAATGCCTCAATGTGGTTGTTTCAAGAACAAATCAGATTAAATTCACAGAAGTGTCATCCAGATTGAAGCATTAATCATATCACTATCACTTTTGTATCATTAATATTTCATACACATCTGTGTGCATTTTTCTTCCATGAAAAACCCTCTTACTTCTGTAGAATGCACCGCTGTTAACTTAACATATTGTTAAGTGCAACAATATGTTGACAGGTCTTTCCAGGTACTGGAAATTCCAAAATACATTTTCCAAAGAGGTAATAGTTTACTAGAAATGTCCATGGCAAAGTGTGCTTTGAGTAAGTTTGTGCACATCCATCATGCAGTGCATGGCTTTCAATAAGAGGTTTTCATCTTTATGTGATACATTTCTTTTTCTTTTCCAGATTGTTTCATCTTCCTTTATTTGATGTTTAAAAATCACCCATGTCTTCGGCAATATCTCTTTATACTGTTCACTTCAACGAGATTAATCTCCACACCCTTCAAAGTGCTCACAAGTAGTGAACATCTTAGTTTTTCTTAGGTCTATATTTCTGCTTTCCCCACTACAATGAAGTAGAAGACCCCAGTTGTTGAAATACAAAATCAGAAGATTTAAAGCTGGAAATACCTTTCATTAGGTCCTCTCATCTATGGTTTTGCCATTTCAGAATCGTTGTCTTCCAAGTTAGTTATAAAAAACTCAGGCCATAAAAAAAACTGAAAACAAAAGCAATGAATTTTACATTTTAGTTCCCTAATGTTGGCAAATATTTTCCTTCATTCAAGAGCATTTCTGCCTTCTCTTTTCACTTATAGTATTTTCTCATCTTTCCTGCACAAAACCAAATAATCAGGCAAACAAGAAAATCCAAAACTTTACCAATATCCTTCATTTCAATTTGTATTACTGGCTTGGAGTTTAGACTGCACTTCTCTCTCTACTGTCTTATGCTGTGTTCTTCATTTTCTTAAGGGCAGTCATAGAGGATAAGTCTTATTATCAGTGATTTTTGCTGAAAATCAAATATTAGAAAAAAATGAATGTGTGTTTGTACATGTGTTTTTATTAGGGGTGAACAAGAGGAGTACACCTGTTCTGGAAGGTCCCTTTGTGTTTAAGATGAAATCAATCGAGCAATAGTAATAAATAACAACAACAAACTTTAGTGTACAAATAATTCATGTTGGAAATAAGGGTTGGAATGATGTGTAACAGGAGCATTACTGAAATACATTAATGTAAACATTTAAGTGCATAATTCTGAACCATGAATGCATTTATAATTGTCAAACTGTGCCTGTAAATGTCATGTAAGTAAGGAAAATATTGAAATTAGTTAGATACTCTATTTACTATGGCTAGTGCAGTCAACATTACCTGACTAGTACAACAACTTCAGATGGATGGAAGTCTTAACTTTTGATGGGATTCTTGACTTTTTGCTAATTTGTTTACCTTAACATTAACTTGCATCTACAATGCAAGTAGATGGAAGTCTGTGATTTGATTATCATATAAATACCAACAAGAAAGCTTTTAAATTCCTGCTGCTTACATTCACCAATGACTCCACATGTTACCTACGGTTATTTACCCTACACAGCTTGTTTGGTTTTTTTTCTCCCAAACACATGCTGTACCTTTTCTAGAAGTGGCATCAGGTAGCAACATGTCCTCAGGTATCATTACTAATTGATACTTTTACTATTAACTTCCTGTAAAGGAATTACAGTGCTTCTAGAGATAATTAGATCTCAAGTGATGGGGAACATAATCTCCAGATAAAAACATGAAGGCTTCACATACAGTCTCTGAAACTGAAATTGTTGTTAAAACAATTGCTCTATCATATTGCCCAGAAGGAATTGACCAAATCAATTACAGGTAATCACTCACTTCATGTGCAGCCGACTGACATGTTTAATGAAAAATGTCTGTGTTGTAGGTTTATTGACAAAAGTATGCAATATATTGTTCCCAGAAGAGCCAGAACAGTTTAATAGAGTATTCATCATCATGGCTAGGC
>VWZG01009906.1:620336-675181 GCA_013396735.1 Grallaria varia | reverse complement strand
CTCTGCCCCGCATCATCTCCTATTAATGCCCCGCATCATCCCCTGTCTCTGCCCCGCATCATCCCCTGTCTCTGCCCCGCATCATCCCCTGTCTCTGCCCCACATCATCTCCTGTCTCTGCCCCACATCATCTGCTGTTGCCCAGAGAAGCTGCCCCATCCCTGGGAGTATTCCAGGCCACGCCAGACCGGACAGGCTTGGAGCAACCCGGTCTGGTGGGAGGTGTCCCTGCCCAGGGCAAGGGTGGCACTGGAGCACCTTTAAGGTCCCTCCAACCCAAACCTCGTGGGATTGTGTGATTCTGTGTGTGAGGCTCACAGAACAACACAGGTGGATGGGATACTGAGGAGGAATTGCTGGCTGGGAGGGTGGGCAGGCCCTGGCACAGGGTGGGCAGAGAAGCTGTGGCTGCCCCTGGATCCCTGGGAGTGTCCAAGGGTGGGTTGGACGGGGCTTGGAGCAACCTGGGCTGGTGGGAGGTGTCCCTGTCCATGGCAGGGGATGGCACTGGGTGGGCTTTGAGGTCCCTTCCACCCCCAACCATTCTATGATTTCATGATCTTACACAGCAGCTTTCACTCCAAGTGCTCCCAGCCTCCTCCCACTGTTCTATTTAAGCTTTTGGATGGGAAAAAAAAAAAAAAAAAAAAGACCACAAAAAGGAGTGTATGGCAGTTTCATGGCAGTGGTGTAGTGTAGAGCCCCTGGCAGCTGTCCCGTGTGCGTGTGGTCCCCGTGCTCCCTGAGAATGTCCCACAGCAGCGATCCCACCCTGTGTCTCCCTGTCCAGGGGCTGCTGCTCGAGCACCTGTCGGTGTCTACACATAACAAATAAGGGGGGTTGCAGAGCTCTTTAACTGTATTTTCTTTCTTGGATGGAGCTGGTAGAAATAGCATCTCGTAGGACTGGAAAATGTGAATTCTGGTAAAAAAGAACCAGCATATCTATTGTTACACTGAACTTTGGAAAATGAAAGTAACTTACTACCAGCACTGGAACATACTCATGGGAACCATTGCTGGGTGAGAGCGTATCAAGTCCTAAACTTTTTTGTGTTCTTATCTCTACTAGGCAATCAGTAAACGTTTGTAAGCCTGATACTATGGGAAAAGATGCAAATATGTGTGTGGAGAGGTCAGGTTTAAGCCAGCCAGGTTTCCTCCCTGCTGAACTTCCTCTGCTGTTTGCTGTAAGCAGGCAGTACAGGTGTGCTGGAAGCAGCTCCTTTCACTTGCCGCTGGAACTGGGGGCTCTACTCCACTCAGTAGTTGCATTTTCTTCTCTTCCCTGCTCCTTCCTACACTTTTACTTTCCTCCCTTATTCGTAGTTACAGTTCCTCAGGAATTTTCAGTGATGAGCAGTGACTCCAATTAGCTGGTAAAGACTTGGCCTGATACGTAAGGATCTTTACATGTCAATAGCTAAATACATGTCAAAGTCCAGTATTGCCTTTTCTATATTAGCAACAACCAGGATATTATTAATTTTAATGTTAGACTATTAGCAATTTACTTAGTCTGATGTTGGATAGAAGTTTTAAGTAGGCACATCTACGATGTAAAATTATGCACACACCTTGTGTATAACTTATGCCATTACTTTGGTTGTGTGTATGTGGATTCACACTTCTTTTTGTTTAGTTATATGTGTGCACAGGAGCACAATAATAATAATTTTGTGAGCTAGGCCTTGCTGCATCATGTAGTGTTTTCTCTAGAGCTCCATTTCTTCCTGGTGGCTGTCACTCATGGGAACACAGAAAGCTGGCTGGATATGGTCACTTCAGAGGCCATTCATGCAGAGCAGTGTCCCAAAGGACAGCTCCTGCATGTTCCTTGCTGCTGCCTGCTTTGTCTCCACCCAGGTCTCTGCAAGCTTTAGGAAATATTTAAAAGAAATATGTTTTTTCTGCTGTCAGTTTGCAGTTGTAACTTTCTCCTTCCACTCATCATTGATGGTTTCAAAACAGGGCTTGGTGTTTCCAAGTAGCTCAGTTAAGCAACAGCTTCCTTGTACCCTGATGCTTGTTTACATGCTGGCAAATGGAACTTGGGGAGTTATTTTGCCTTTTTATGGCCTATGCTGCCCTCAGTCTAACCCAGAGCTTTGATAGTCTAGTTGTATAAATTAACTAATCTACTGTATGTTCTTGGCCTTCCGGTTGTAGTTTGAACCTGTGTTTTTCTAGGAATCAGCTGTATTGTCGTGGGTGTGCCCCTGCAGCTGAGGGGAGCACAGGATGTGAGCAGCTGGGTGCTGATCCCTGATCCTGCCACCCACCCAGAGGCCTCTGGCCCCTGGATTTTGGGCTGTGCTTGGGAAAGTGGGAGACTGTGGCCAGGCTGGGGAAACAGGAATGGGTCAGGCTCTGCTCCAGGGAACAAGTGTCAGGAAGGGAGGGTCAGGTGGGACAGCAGGAGGAATTTCTGCCTGGAAAGGGTGGTCAGGCCTTGGCAGGGGCTGCCCAGGGAGGTTTGGAGTGCCCAGCCCTGGAGGTGCCCAAGGCAGGACTGGCTGTGGCACTGTGTGCTCTGGGCTGGGGGACAAGGTGGGCATCAGGCACAGGGTGGGCTCCATGGGCTGGGAGGCCTTTTCCAGCCTCAGTGATGCCGGGATTCTGTGAAATAAAATTCAGAGGCTAGAAAAACAAAGCTGAAGCAAGTGGAACAAAAGTGGAAGATCACCCTGTAAGGAAGGAAGGATTCCTGCACTTCTGCTGCTCCATGAGTGCTTGTGGTCCAAACTGGAGCTACTGGGAATAAACAATGCAGAGCACAGAGACCACAGAGGCTGTTTTCAGCAGCAGCTGTTGGGCTTTAGGGCTCCACGAATTACTCTTGGTGATGTAGATGCAGCCCATTTCAGCCAAAAGGCTTTGCTTTAGGAAACAGTTTTTATTACATAACAAACAGTTTGTAATCAAACCTCTTCCACAGTATCACAGTATTGATTTTGGAAAGGTTCCCTGTCCCTAAATAACTGTCTCTGAGCCAGGTTCCTAAGCAAATGTGTAGCTCTGTCTCCAAGGGGTTTCCAGGTGAACTCATCCCCAGTCCCAGGTGGGTTCTGTGGATGGAGCCCATGGTGCTGGTTCCCCGCTGGCTGGGTACAAAGTCTTGGACTGGGCTCTTTTATGTGCTTAGCAAAAGGTTTCTCAAATCAAGTGTTGATTCTGATTTCGAAGTGATTCAGAATGCAGGCTCCTCCTCCAGGATTAGATTTACATGTGCTATCAGGTCTCAATCTTTATCCCAAGGTATAAAACTAGGCTACTTCCTTGCCACACCTAAGTAATCACCTAATTTCTAGCTATTTTTTGAGCAGGTTCCTGTTTGTATGTGCAGGTCTATGTCCAGTCTTGTAATAAACAAAACACCTTATTTTCTAATTCTTGCTCCCTGAGTGTTTGACTGGGGAGGGGAAGGAAAACCAGTGTTAGGATCAAGCTGAACTGGTAGACTGTCTATTAAAATATCTGCATTAAAAGTGATGGGAATGAAGAATATCAGAAAAAAAATTGGTGAACAGCTATGAATTGTCTGTCACTAACAAGAACATTTCTTTTTAATAACAGTAATTGGCTTATAGTGTTTGTATTGTGTGTGGTGGATTTTCAGGGTGATATTAACCCTCACCAACAGGGAAAGCAAAAATGACTATTTGAACTGTTTAAGCTAAGACGACGTTTGCACAAGAACACAAAGGTATGGAGACATCCTGCACACATTAGTGCTCAGGCTGGAGATAAGGCTTCCCTCTCCTTCCAGTAGGACAGGAGGGAATTGAAATACTTTCATCTAAGACTTGATAAATATATTGTGATGTTTTTAGGGTGGGAAAGCTCCAAATACTCATTGATGTTGGTGTTTCTTTGTATTCCTGTTAGTCCTTAGGTACAGTCCTTGGGGTTACATCCATCCCTGTCTGTAGTATTGCCTCATTCCCAGGAACATGCTGCTCTCTCTGGCAAGACTATTGCTATTGAAATCCCAAGAAGGATTTACACATTGAACTTTTCCCCTCATAACTTTTTTTTGTTTTTTGTAGCAGTTTAATGACACTGGAGAAAAAGAAGTGCTTAGGTTAAAAATGCAAATAGTGAGAGAGGAGCCAAAAAAGTTTCTTCCTTGTAGGATGGGAGCATAGAGCAGTTGTTCTGTCATCTAGTGAAGGGTTGGAATATCTTAGTGTCTGAGTACAGAAGGCAGATGAAGTAGTGGGAAACTGTGGAACCACGAGGAGGTGTGAGGATAGGATGCCTATTTTCTGCTTTGTTTCTCCTTTATTTTTGTGCCTGACAAGTGCTACAACCACTTTTGGGCAGCAAAGCTGATCTGGTTGCCTGTACTGGAGTGTGAGAAGGATTTTCCCCATATGGTAAAGTGCTGCTTGGCTTCCACTTGTCAGTGCAGGGTGGCCTGGGGGGCTTTGGGATTTTAAATTCTCTGTGTAAGAACTTACAGATCTGTGGGGTGATTTGTGACTGAAGGGGACCAGTGAACGTGGGAGCTGTCTGGGTGTTGCAGGATACAATACCGTGCTTTTTTGGAGAGGTGGTTCTTGGATAATGACTTTAATTACAGTGCCCGAACTTGTGTTGAGGACTTGGAAAACCGTAGGGGGTTTTAGGAGATGACCTGAGGGTGTTTGGGACCCACTGGAACTCTTCTTTGGGTGTGTTGTCCTTCATCAGAGATCTGCCTTGCAGGGGAAGCATCTCCGATTGGGGTTGGTTTAGGCGTTAATCAATTCTTTTTAAGGTACTTCAGTTAGTCTGCCTGGCATCCTGGGTAACATTAACCACTCCCAGTTTCTGACAGCTGGTGGGTGACCTGGTTAAGGAGGTGCTAATTGGGTTGTTTTCTGGTTACATCCCCTTTTTCTCCTAATTTGGCTGCTTCCTGCCTTGCCACACCCTGCAAACTGCCAGTAGCAGAAGGGTATAGCTTTCCAGGCTGACGTTACCCCCAGTCAGAACCGAACTGTGTGGCTTTACTGCTGCTCTGTCACCGTGCCCACCTGGTAAGTAGTCCTGCAAGAGGGACGAGAGCTGGATGAGAGAGAGCTGAGGGCAAGGGTGCAGCTGTGTAGAGAAGCAGGGCCAGTGAAGGACTCTGCTCAGCCTGGAGGGACATCTGTGGGGGCCTTTCATCATCCCAAACTTACCTGAGAAGCTTTGGGAAGGAAGGGGAAAGACAGAAATAGACAACGCTCCAGCACCAATGGCAAGTTATGCAAACTGTAGTGGAGATGATTATAAGTTTTCTATTTTTAATTCTTGCATTGAGTGACTCACTTTATTAGATGTGTTCATTGGAAATGGAATGCAAAGCACCCAGATTCCATGGTAATGGCCTTGTAAAGCACATGGATGTACAGCATAACAGATTGGGTTTCTTCTCTTAATTTACCAGGTTCTGTGTCTGCTGGTGGCACGCGCTCCTGCAGCGGAGCTCTGCTGCCGGGATCCGTCTGTGCCTTCACTCCTGCTAAACTGTCATCTTGCCTTGGTCTGACTTGTGGCTCCGTGGCTGAATTCCCCACCCTGCCCTCATTCCTCTCATTCTTCCCTCAGCTTTGGCCCTGCACTACTCACATCCAGCCCCATATCTTCGTAATTAGGAAGTACCTGAGTACAGGAGTGCTGGTGATTGCAGTGCTTCCCTTACGGTCACCTGTTGCCTGAAGTGGGAGTGGGTTGCACAACTCCAAATGACAGCCAGCCAACAGCCTGGCAGCTGCCTGAGCCAGGAATTACGGGAAGGAAGGAAGGCAGGTCGCTCCCAGGATCTGAGTCTCATGGGGGCTGCGTGTGGCTGAGGTTTGTTCCATGGGGTGCACTGTTTGGAAGCCTCTACTGATGACAGGTGTTGAAATCCCTTCTTTAAAAAGTGGTGCTTTGTCAGCTTTTGGGTTTGAACCGTGGGACTGAAAGTGGAGCAGTTAAGGAGTGTCTTAATGAAGCGGAACCCTCGTCTATGACATAGGAGGCGCAGGGTCTGAGAGCTGGTGAGGTCACTGAGACCTCGCTGGGGCGTGGAGCTGGTCACCAGGCTGGATCTGGAGTGGGAGGTTCATCTGGAAGTGACTGTTGCATTCTGCTGTAGTCCGAGTGAGTGTGACAGGGCTACTGGTTAGCAAACGCACCGAGGAGGGAGCAGTTCCTGCTGTGAGGTGATTTGCATTAACTTTTGTAACTTTCAGAAACTGAAAGGAGGAACTTGTGCTGACAAATCTTTTGTGTAGTTTCTGTTTCATGTAGACTAACTCTCTCTTCTCCTTTGTTTCCCTTTAAATTTAAAGGCTGTTTCTTCTTATCAGAATCCTTTAGTAGCAGTTTGAGCTAATATCCCTGTGAATCTTTACCGATGCTTAGCTGGTTTCCTGGGAGCTGTTCCCCGGGGTTATTGAACTCCCTGGACAGATTGCTCTGTGCAATACCCACTCCTTGTGACATGCCCCTGGATCCTCGTGTGCCGGTCAAGGGCTCCTGCTCCTGCCACAGCTTGTTCTAGAGCCTGTCAGGGACCCCAGCCCACTGTCCAAGTGAGGACATGGGTCCAAATGTGCCATTTACAGCCTTTTATCAAAAACAAGGGTCAGGCTTAACATGCAGATTTACAGTGTCAGATGGCACTGACAACACTAAAACACTCTGTACCCTGCTTGAGTCGCTTTGAAAGGTGACTCAGAATACTGGTGTGATGGAAAGATGACTTATTTCTGACTGTAGTACTTCTCATGCTGGTTGCTATCATAATTGTCATTAAAACAAAATTCCTTTTCCGTCACAAGCTATTCATCTCAGCTTGAAAGAGAGGCTGATTTCAGTACCTGCTCGCAGAAGAGGAGGGGTTTGCAAGCATAGGCTCTACCCCATGTACAGCCTTCCTGGGAGCGACATGGGCTGCATTCCTTCCCCTTTCATCTGTGCCCTGGTGTCTCCTGCTCGGAGCCGACAACTGCCTTTCCCAGCTGTCTGGGACAGCGCTTGAGGAAAACCAAGTGTGTCTTTGGAGCCTCTAATTTCCCTGTGGCTTTGTGGCTGCTGAGGCAGTGTTTGATCCGTCCTCCTGCCCAGAGGAGCCTTGTTGTGTGCCATTTCCCACCTGCAATGCTGTTCCTTTCTGGAGGAAGCCGTGGAAGAGCCTGGGGCGGAGGCCAGGCCAGCGTGGCACGTCGGTGCCAGTGGATTGTCCAGGCTCTGCACCCCCTGCAAGTGCCCCAAGTTCATCCAGCCTCATCCAGACACATCTGCTCAGACCTCCCAAATGTGGGCTTTGTGGGTTCCTGGGATGCAACTGAGCTGTTCCAGGTTTGAAAGGACCATCTGTGTGGTGGAATGCGTGTCTAGCTTTGCACTGGAGTGCTTATGCTAAGCCCTGTTTTCCTTTCTGTCCCTGAATAAGTTGCTCTTGGGGACAATGAGTAAGATTGATGTGGCAACTTGAGCAGCTGGGCTCCTGGGAGAGTTCCTTTCTCTGGAGATCTGATGCCACATGCTCCCAGGGTTGGGCGAGCAGGGGGAGCCCCTTCCCGGCAGCTGAGACCAGAGATCCCTCCTGTGCAGCCGACACACAGCCCTTCTGTGTGTTAGAAATGTTACCTGCACGATGAAAGTGGCAGAACTGTTCCCTGTGGCACATCTCATGTCACTTCAGCACGGTTAGGATGGCTGTGTCCACAGTGAGGGTGGGGTCAGCTCCTGCTGGGAGCAATCCTGACCCCTTTCCCTATGTGCCTGCACCTCCATGCCCACCATGGTCGTGCCCAGCACTTGCTGTTGGTGTTCCCTGAGATGCTGGAAACAGGTGCTTAAATTCTGAAGGCTGGCTGTCCTTCAGTTATACATATAGGGAAATGAATGGCTGAAATTGTCAGTGTAGCTCATTGGGTGCTGACATGTAGCACTGGGTGAGTGTGAAGTTGATTTCTGCTGGTTGATTTCATGAGGTTGGGTAGAATTGTCCTACAAACAACTTAGATATCTACTACACCAGTTTGGGGGACTTTGTTTATGGTTTTTTTAGTGCATATACAGTGACATTTTTAGTGTGATGGGCAGTGAAACTGTAGATTTAGGTTGGTGCAGCAATATTTTTTTAATATAAAACTAAAGGCACAAAGGTTGAACAGCTACAATATTTCATCAGTTTTAAAAACTTGGGGGGATTTTTTTGGGAGTTTTTTAGAAGTATTGATAAAATACCTATTAAAGAGGCCCAGTAGAACTTACAGTCCTAAGATAATTATTTTCCTACTTGAAAACAACAAAAAAATTACTTTCAGAGCTGTTGAGGAAACTGCATTTTTAAAGCAAGCTGGTGTAGACAGTGATCACTGAGGCTTTTAGTCAGTGGCTTGTGTACTTTGTGTTGCTCTGATTCCATGGAAAGGCGAAGATGTAACTTGGGAAAGTATGTCTCTGGTTTTCAAAGTGCTGGGAGAGATCTAAGTGGGGGGATGGGAAGCAGGGATGAGTGTCAGCCATGCTCATGGGGATGAGCTTAAGGTTTGGGTTGGAAGGGACCATCCTGTTCCACCACTTGACATGGGCAGGGCCACCTTCTATAGCCCAGGTTGCTCTGACCTGCCCTTGGACACTCCCAGGGATCCAGGGGCAGCCACAGCTTCTCTGCCCAACCTGTGCCAGGGCCTGCCCACCATCCCAGCCAGCAATTCCTTCCTTTGGGACAATCCAGCCTGAGAACATGTCTGTGTACAGTGTGTGTGGTTATACAGGAGCAGTTTAATGCAGTGCCCTGGTTGTGTGTCTGTGTGTCCTGACACAGTCGGGGGAGGCTGCAGTGCCCCCCGGCCCAGCCCCAGGATGGGGGGCTGTCGTGGCCCCCCGCTCCTGGCCCGGAGCTGCTCCCGCTGCCTTGTAAATCCCCTGGTGTTCTGGTGTTGGCATGGGGCGGCACACACTGCCTGCATCTTCTTTCAGCGTTATTGGTGCTGAGACTGTTACCTGGGGGCTGCTGGGGGGTCTGTGCCCTGGACAGAGGTGTGTCTGTGTCCGGAGGGCCTGGAGTGCTGACTGGAGTCCCTGGCACTGGGGGTGTGTTGTCTCCAATATGACACGAGCCCCAGAGTCAGGGGAAAATGGACTAGGTTGTGCCTGCTTAAGATTCAGGTCAGTCCCATGCAAATTTTTCATTCAGGATCCAAACACTGGGTCTATTAAGAATTTGCCTGACCCACATAGGGCTGGTTTTAAACCCTCTGGAGCTGGATGATAAAGTGCTGCACTTCTTTCCAGCCACTTAATCTTGTCCCTGTCTGTGCTGCTGCTTCTTCTTTTTGAGGGACCTGCGTCCTGACCAGCCGTCATTCCAGGGTAGGATGGGCTGTGCTGGTGTGCAGTTCCCAGCTGGAAAGCAGGATGGAGTGCTCCGAGGTTAATAGGATTGTAGCAGTAGTTGATGGGATGTGAGGGGAGCTAAAGGTGCTGTTGTGGAGCAGGTCTGCTGTGATGTGCTGGGATAAGGATTTGGTGGCCCTGTGGCCGAGGACAGGGTGTTCCTGCTCTGCCTTTGCCGTGGTGTTGGACATACTTGTCACAGACAGCAGTGTCACTTAGGGGGTACAGATCTCCCCAGATCTAAATACTCTTTTGCCGTTCAGCAAGCACCAGAGCCCTCTGGCTTGCCTCTGTCTAGACTTTGTTTAGAAATTATTAATGCTGCAATGAAAATTGCTAATTAAGACATTGCTGCTCTAAATTTCAACTTGTCACAACATTGTCGTTAGTTTCTGCAAATGGTCTATTCTGTGTAGCCCAGATCCTGACATGGTAAATCTGCCGATTAATTTTTATCTTCTTTTCTTCCAGTAAAAAAATGGCATTTTGGAAGGCAGTGAAAGGAACGGCTCTCATTGGAGGAGGCGCCATAGCAACAGTTTTTGGCCTCTCTCAATTTTCTGAGTATAGAAACAAACACGTAAGTATTAATTATGATTTCTGATAAAATATGAAACTTAAAATCTGTTGGAGCGTATGTCAGGCTCGGAGGAATAGTTTTGTTTGGGGAGGAATGCCAAGAGCCTCTTGGATTGGATTGGCAGGCACTGCTCTGGGGGTGGCATTAAAGGCTGCTTCAGTAGCGTGGTGCTGTGGCTGGTGGGGAAGTGTGGTGCTTGTAAGCATTTTTGATGTTTAGAAAGTGACCTTTGGGTGCTCCTGGGGGTTTTACTTAGTTGTGGGAGGAGTGGAAAGTCCTGATGGAAGTATAAGCACTGGGTCTGGACTGTATTTTCAAGCTTAGAAGGTGGAAGTGAAACCACCAGTGCTACCTCTGAATATCTCAGCTTCAAAACAGTCCTGGTGCCACCTCCTGTTCAGTCCATGAGGCCGGAAACAGTCTGGGGGCAGGATCTGTGCCAAGGAGGACTGTGGGATGGCTCCTGTTGTCCCTGGTGGGCACAGTCCAGGCACTGGGGAGCCCAGGGTTGCTTCAGGGCTGTGCTTGAGGGAACTGCGGCACAGAGTCAGTTCCCTGTGGAGAAGGAAGGTGTTGGAGACCTGCTGTTACAGTCAAGTAGTGGTAGCAGAAGGGTGCAGTAGATTTCAGTGTCAGTTTGTGTACTGGATCTTGCTGTTGTAGCAAATAGATTTCACTGGGATATCTGCTCCCACAGCAGTGTCAGAGTGGCCGTGCTCCATCACTCCCCTCTCCATCACAGAACCACAGACTTGTGTTAGTTGGAAAAGCCCTCTCAGACCAGAGTCCAACCATCCCCCAGCACTGCCAAGGCCACCACTGACCCATGTCCCCAAGTGCCACATCCACACGGCTTTTTAAATCCTTCTTCTGGCTGTGTCTGTGGGAAGGAGGAGGAGGAACAGCTGAGAATGAGATGAGTCATTTCTGGGGAGCCTAGCTGGGAAGTGGATAAGCCAGGATCCTTATGGCTTCAGATACTGTTGCAGAAAATAAACCCCAGAGTCTCAAGTGAGCTCCCCATCGGGCTTCCTGCCTAGGTCTGAGCTGATAGTGCTGTTTCGAACTCTCTCTGGAGTCTTTATCCCAGGGTTTTACAGTCTGACTTCATTACTGCCAGAAATGCCAGCTGCAAATTTTAGTACTGTTAAATAAGAGAAGGAGTTGTAAAGGAAAAGTCACCTGGAGAGCTCACTTGTTGCATATTTAGTATTCCAGAATTCAGGGAATTCCCAGGCAGTCCTTTGTGAGAGCGGGAAGTTGCCCCAAGATGTACCAATTGGCTGTACACTGTAGAAAATGTGTTGTTTTTTTCAAGTACAAAATCCGTCACATGACAAGAAAGAAATACAATACTCAAATTTTCACCCATGTTCATACAGTTCACTCAGGGACTGGTGGTGCTATGGAGCTTGGGGCTGGGGGCAGCAGGTACAGAAGACAGACCCTGGGTGGGTGATCGGCCTGTCTGTTTTCCATGGTTTTCATGTGAAACTTGGCTGTCCCAGGTAGTTCCAAGGGAGAAGCTGAAGGGTGGTGAAGTTCTGGCCCTTAAGAACAGACAGGAAGTAATTTGGGTTCTTACTTGAGCACCAGTGGGTGGTTTGTCCACTGTAAGGGAGGAGTGTTGGCAATTTCTGATGAAGCTGAAGTTCTCCTTGCTGGGTGTGCTGGGAGGACAGTGTCACAGGTAGAACCCCTAACCTTGGCTGTACATCAAGGGTTTACACATTGGAAACACAGCACTCCACTGATCCAGGTCTGTCCTGTTTTTCAAGATTATCTGAACCGATTTTCCTATACACATACATGTACTGGCATTTTGGAGCACGCTTTTGCCACTGCAGTTGAATCCCAGAATCCCAGAATGGTTTGGGTTGGAAGGCACCTGAAAGCTGATCTCATTCCGCCCCCTGCCATGGGCAAGGACATATTCCACTAGCCCAGGTTGCTCCAAGCCCCATCCAGCCTGGCCTTGGATACTCCCAGGGATCCAGGGGCAGCCACAGCTTCTCTGCCCAACCTGTGCCAGGGCCTGCCCACCCTCCCTGGGAAAAATTCCTTCCTTTGAGGCAATCCAGCCTGGGCACAGGTCTCTCTTTATGGCATGTGCAGTGTACCAGCAGTTAGTGACTGGCCCTGGTTGTGTGTTGGGTTTCCTCACCACACATGGTTCCTGCTGAGCAAAGGGAGGGTGGGGACATGTGTTGACATGACAACTGTGACTGGATTTATCTCATGAGCTGATAGATGGATATAGCACTTGGTATCTTTTTCAGTAACTGGATCCCTGGGATAGTCAGTTAATTGGCTGGGTGAGCATAGTGCTGTGTGTGAGGAAATAAGCAGGAGTGACACTAATTCAAGCCAAACCTCCTTCAGTGAACACCCAGGAGTGGAGCCTTCACACAGAATATCTGTTCCGTTGTGGAGGGTGGTCAGACTGGTGCAGCTTCACTGGCTGGGACTGCTGAGGGGAGCAGGAGGTGCAGGGACCCAGGAAACTGGCCACTTCATAAACTGCTTCTGGGGAAAGCAAAAGTGTGTACAGACTGATATTTTCTCAGTGTGACCACTGTAAATGTAAACCTCTTATTGCCCAGAGAAGCTGTGGCTGCCCCTGGATCCCTGGAAGTTTCCAAGGCCAGGTTGGACGGGGCTTGGAGCGACCTGGGCTGGTGGAATGTGTCCCTGCTGTGGCAGGGGGTGAGACTGGATGAGGGTTGGGGGCCCTTCCAACCCAAACCAGTCTGGGATTCCATCATTTGGCTCAAGTGTTCAGACCCCTGAGTGGCCCGGCTGACACAGTGAGCCTTTGCCAGCTGTTTCACCAGCACTTCCAGCACAAATGATGACAGAGAATGGGAAGTACCAGATCCTCTTACTTCCTGACGGAATTGCTGCATTCTGGTTTTTTTGGGGCTGTGTTTAATTCATAGACCTAAGCAGGCTGGGGCCAGGTGTGATGGGGTGTTTTTGGTTGTGCCAAGTGGAGTTGGAGACCACTGATGGCTTTTCTTCCCTTCCCTCCCGGTAATCACTGAGGGGGGAGACGCTGCATTGGGGCTGTAAGGCATTGCTGTCCTTTCCAGTCCTGCTCTTCCCAGTATGGAAGTGAGTTGTTGGTCAGTCAGAATTGTTCAGAAGGTGAATCCAATAGTGTGATAATATGATAATGCATTGGGGTCTGCTTAGGGAGTTTTGATTACTTAATTTTTTTGTTTAAGTGAATGAGGATGATAAATTTGACTCTACAAACCTACCTGGAGATTTACAGTAGCAAATTAACAAGAGCGCTGGTTTATGGATTACTAGATCACTTTATAACTTGATGATTAAATTCAAACTGCCAAACTAAATTCCTCTTGCTAAGAGCATAATCAAAACCATTCAGGGAACTCTTGCCTGAGAAATTGTAGATATAAACAGCAATTGCTTATTTCAGTAAACACACTTGTTCACTGCCAAACTAATCACGTTACTGCAGATGGAATCCCTGTGTGCAGCTTTTCTTCACTCCCCCATTTAATTGACAGCAAGATGCATCATATCTATATCAATTCCTGGTGCTAATCACTCTGCTTATATTCCAGGGCTAATCTCCAGACTCTGGCTATACCAGGGGCTGGATGCTGGGGACTCTACTCAGGTTTTGCTTTTAGCCATTCGTTGTAGATAATGTGTTTAAAACCGAAACATACAGTCAAACCGAACTGACCAAAATACTTGTGCTCTGAGTTTGGCTTTTCTGGTGTTCTCTTATTTTTCTGAAGTTAACTTGTACACCTGGAAAATTGTCTGGAAACACAGTGCAAAGCTAACTTGGAGGTGGTGATCTTCCCTTCTCTAAAGCTCATGGAAGTTGAGCACACGTGGCTGCGTTTGGCCAGCCAAAACGCATGCGGGACTGTGTTTTTAGTGTTCCCAGTTCCCTGCTTGTCACTGCTGTCTGGGAGTCGCAGGGTGGTGCTTAGGGAAGCTGGGAAGTTGGCAGCAGCTGCCTGTCTGTGCTCACTGGGATGACCCAGCAGTGCTGCAGCAGCAGTGTGTTGGGAGCCAGCCCATGGCCCTGGCACTGCAGCCCAGAGCACTGCCACCCTGTTGGGGTGTTCCACAGCACAATCTTGGATGTGATTCAAGTCTTGTCCCCCTTTGGGAGGCTCACAGCAAACCTCTGTGGAGCTTGCAGCAGAGGGATGTCTTGGAGCCACTGAGGAAGGAGTGTAGACAGGAATGGCTGAATCCTCTCACTATCTCCATCCTTGTGTCCATCACTCTCTTGAAAAACATATTCTGGAACCGTATCAGTGTTCTGATGCTTTAGAGGTTGTGGACTCCTCATCCCAGGAGGTTGGACCCCTCAGATATAAAATCAGGCTGCCCAGAGAAGCTGTGGCTGCTCCATCCCTGGAAGAGTCCAAGGCCAGGTTGGATGGGGCTTGGAGAAGCCTGGGCTGGTGGAAGGTGTCCCTGCCCATGGCAGGGGGTGGAATGAGATCAGCTTTTGTATCCCTGCCAACCCAAACCAGTCTGGGATTCTGTGATGTGTTTCTACTGTAGTTAGTGGATTATAAACATTTTTAGCACTGCTGGAGAGGCCGGGGCTGGGGAGAGAATGGGGCAAGAGGCAGTGATAGATGGAATCAGGAAGAATTCCGTGGCCAAATGAATAACATGGAAGCTGAATTTCTTTGAAGTGCCCAAACTTTGTCCCTCACCCGGTGATCTTTGCCAGCAGCCGCATGTTGGTGTGTAAACATGGGAGAGCAAGGGGAGACTAATGGGGAGGCTCATCAGGATTCACCTCTCTGTGCCTCTGCTCCTGCCGTTTGTGTGTGCCTGGAGCACTGGGAGCTCGGCTGTGTTTGAGGGCTGAGCTGGTTTTAAACGGCTTCTAATGAGGAGACCTTTGTTCCCAGCGTTTGCAGGTGGCGGCTGAGCCTGGGCACTGCTGGGGGAGTGCTCCATGCAGAGGTTGGGGCTGCTGGGATGGGTGTGATCCCATGGGAACCACAAGCACCATGTTTGGGAAAAGCTAGTGGTCATGCTAGGGATTGTCAAGCTTTGTTTTTGTTAAATCTTAATTTTCTCTTTATTTCCCTTTACCGTGGGCTGTGTTTAATCCTTACAGGGTGCCTTGGTGCAGGTTCAGGCTGCAGAAGCTGTTCCAGTAAAGAACCATCTGCCCACGAGAGAGCAGCAGATTTTGGCCCTGCAAACCTCCGGTGAATTTGATGTCCTTGTCATAGGAGGAGGAGCAACGGGCTGTGGCTGTGCTCTGGATGCAGCCACCAGAGGTAAGGGCTCAACTGCGGGCTTATTCCTTATAATAAACTCACCAGATTGGCTTTTCAAGACTGCTCAAAGGTAGAGAAGGAGTACTCTGACAACTTCTGTTCTCAGAAGGTACAGTGAACTTGAAGGTCCATAATGGCAGGTCTGTGCTCCCATTGCCCCGACTCCAGGAGTGCTTTGCAGTTTGAGTTGGAAAACACTTGTCCAGAAGATGTCATAGTTTGAAATGGCTAAAGTAGTAATGTCTGCCCATTGGGAGATACACCCAAACTCCAACCTCATTGTTACGTTTAATAACACGGGACAAAAGCAACTTGGAGTCTTTTAACTTCTGCCTCTGCTACACTGGCAGAAAATGCAGTTGTAAGGCAGGCAGAAATTATTACAGTTAATCTCTGTTTATCCTTTTCTTGGATGTTCAGATTATGTCAGTAGATTTCTGAGGTGTGAAATATTCCTGGGCATTTCGTTAATGAGGTGTGTCTTGTTGCTGTTCATTCATGGAACTTGCTCTTTTATTGTGTTTGCTTCGCTTAACAACAAATTTTGCTTTTTGTGTGTTTGATAAATCTTCACCAAATTATTTCTGATTGTGTCCATTAATCTTCAGTCACACTTGACAAAAATAAATTGCTCTGATCTTTGGAAGTTACCAGTAATAATTAGATATTTTTAAGGATATAAAAGTTTTGGACCAATAGATGTCAAAATCTCTGTGCTGGGCACTGCTGAGGTCCCTCGAGTGCTGTGACCAGTTCTGGGCCCCTCACAACAAGAGAGACACGGAAGGGCTGGAGCGTGTGCAGGGAGGGATCTGGGGAAGGGGCTGGAGCAGCAGGAGCGGCTGAGGGAGCTGGGGGGACTCAGCCTGGAGAAAAGGAGGCTCAGGGGGGACCTTCTGGCTCTGCAACACCCTGATGGATCCAGCTGGGATTGGGCTCTGCTCCCAGGGAACAGGGACAGAATTCTACATGTGCCCATGTTCTCTGGTGAGCTCTCCCTGAACAGCCCATGGCCAGTTTTCCCCTGGTTTTGGGGGCCTCTCAAGCAAATTATAGGTAGGTAAAGTTGCCAGCTGTCTCCTCTCTGGAATGCTGTTTCAATTGTTAGTGCAAGAGGTGTAGAGCTCTGCTGCAAGGAGTTAAAAGTGCCAATGAAAACCCTGTGTTCCTGCCCTGCGTCCGAGCTCTCATTTGCTTGCAGGAGCGTGGCCCCTGTAATGTACCATAATGCTTCCCATTGTGAAATATCCAGGTTTTAATGTGCTTCTGTTTAAGTTCTGCTTTGACTTTTCCCTCAGGAAGGAGGCTAAAATTTTTCATTACAGTATAGACAGTGCATTACACTTTGAATACAAATTTATCCATGTACAGAGTAATTTTTCTTGTGATTGTCTCTACCCTAGAGAAGTGTCTTTAATGAATTACATACAAATTGTGTAATTTAAGAAGTTAATTTGGTTTTCTGGTAACACAGGACTAAAAACAGCCCTTCTAGAAAGATATGATTTCTCATCGGGGACCAGCAGCAGGAGCACTAAATTGATCCATGGTGGAGTGAGGTACCTCCAGAAGGCCATCATGAAGTTGGATTTCGAGCAGGTAGTTGTTTGTGCTGGTTGTTAAGCAATTTTTTGGTAGACACTTCCCCTGTCCCAATTAGCTCTGAGACTCCTGGTGATTTTATTTTTTTTTTTCACGGCTTGACTGTTGTATTGCAGAGCCACTGTGCATGGAAAGTGTCTTCTCCAGGGGAGCTTTCCTGACTCTTTGCTCTTCTCTTTGGTGGGCAGTGTAATGGCCAGGCCTTGTAGGCTGTGGATTTTGGGCCAGGAAGGCAGGGACAGGGCTGGTCTCATAATAAAGAGTTTTCTACTTGTTGTGGTCAGAATTTGAGGAAGTGGGTGTCTGTCCTGTTCGGGAATGGGGAAAGAAAAGATAGTAAAGGAGTGATTTAATTTGGAATGAGGAAAAAAGATTGTAAATGAGTGATTTATTTTGTAATAGGGAAAAAGATGGTAAATAAGTGATGTGTTTTGGCAAGAGGATAGAAAATATGGTCAACAAGTGATTATATGTAAATGCTTCTGTGTGTTCTTGCACTGTGGGAAGCCTGGTATTCCTGTTTAGAGGAATTGTATTGTCTTCCCATTGAAACCTCTCAAAGTATGTTTTAGTGGTTGTAGCACTGCTATGGAAATGGTAATTTTACAGGGGAAAATATCTAAACCATGCAGTTATCCAGCTGTAGAAACCCACTCTTATTGCCAAAGAACTACTTCATGCACATTGATTGGTTTGGAGAGGAACCCTTCTGCATTTGCAGCTTTGAGTTAGGGTGGGATTTAACTGTGGGAATTGGCTTGGAAGCTGTGTCATGGGATGAGTGTCAGCCCTCCTAAGTGCCTCCTGCCCACAGTTAAGGTAATATGGCTTATTGTGCTTTATGTTCAAATGAAAAATTATGCAACTGACCTTCAAAACACCAAGGTTACATGACTGAAACTAAATTTTCTTGGGAATCATTTTCCTTAGCTTGAATTTTTTGGCAGATGTCAGTGTGTCTTTGAAAGACCAGTAGGAACCGTGTGAGGTTCTGGCTTTGCTGGAGTTTTCCTGTTCAGGGTTGCACGTGGCCGAGGCTGGGGTCGGTGGGGCTCACCGGGCACTCGTGTCTCCAGTACAGGATGGTGAAGGAGGCGCTGGAGGAGCGCGCGCACCTGCTGCAGAGCGCCCCGCACCTCTCCGCCCCGCTGCCCATCATGCTCCCCATCTACAAGTAAGCTCTGATGTGCTGTCTCTCCTTTTTTCTTGCCTTCTCAAGCAGACCACCTCCCCAGGGAAGTTTCCAGGTCCCTCTTCCCAAAGCATGTTCCTAAAGCTGTCACAAGCTCTGCCCTCCAGTGCGTGAGATGTTGCTGGACTGTAGAAACATGAAATTCTCTTAGGCTGCCCTTCCAGCACCCCAAATGGGAGCAGCTGGAAAGAGCTCTCATTCCCAGGATGTTATTTACTATTCTTTCACTACACCCTTGTCTTCAATGCACATTATCACAGTGTTCTCAGCAATGTGCTGTTCAGTTGGTGTGACCACGAGGCAGTTGGGTATGGAGAGAACAGATTCCTCCTCCTCTGAGGAAGAGGATCCAAGTGCTTGGGTTAGGTTTTCAGATCTCAAAGAACAGTTACTCACTGGAACAGGCTCCTTAGAGCAGGGAGGTTTTGCTGAATGATTTAATTTTATCAAGATCCTTCCTGTCTTCATTATTCCTGACTTAGTGGAGCCAGCTTGTAACAGCCGGAGCTCATGTAGATCAGTGGTTGACTGCATTTATGTGGTCCTGAAGTAAAAAAAGTCAGTTTAGATCCTAATTCCAGAGCAAAAAAAGCCTTGAATCTGCTTGACTCACTGCAGTGAGTAGCTCTGTTGTAAACAGTAGTAAACACTACCTAAGTCTTGAGTATTTACATTCCATTGTGGGCCCACGAGCTTGTATGATGGGAGAAGGTAAAACTGGTGTAAGACAACACACTCAACATGTTCTGTATTACAATAACAGTGTGTGCATGTACTACTAAATTCTTTCTTTTTATGTTTTTCACTTTGTGGGTGTTTTTTTCCATGCAGATGGTGGCAGCTGCCATACTACTGGGTTGGAATCAAACTCTATGACCTGGTGGCAGGAAGCCAGTGCCTGAAGAGCAGTTACGTCCTCACCAAGTCAAGAGCCTTGGAGCTCTTCCCAATGCTGCGCAAGGACAAGCTGGTTGGAGCTATTGTCTACTACGATGGTACGTTGCCTCTCTGTGCTTCCAGTGTCCGTGTTGTGCTGGGTTTGGGGACAGAAACACAGGGGTGAGGCTGTAGATCCTGTACATCAAGTCTCAAGGGGAGAACAGAAGCTTGAAGGATTCAGCTTGTCTCTTAGGGATTAATTTGGTAGATAAATTATGGTTTTGTGACAGTAGCTTACTGAAGGTGGGAGAAAATATGTTTGTTTTCTTGGCTGCTGGGCGTAGTGGGGTGTGAAAGTGTTCTGGTGATTCCCTACAACTGCCCAGCTGGGCATGATGCTCTGCACTTCTTGGATTGAACACTTCTTCTGGGGAGGAAGTCAGAAAAATGTGATGATTCCAGCAATGTCACATGGTTTACTGTAGCACTTCCACTGTGCAGAGAACTTCTGACCTGTCTGGATGATCTGGTTGTGGTTTTCACACTGGGTTGGATGAGGCTGGAATCAATTAGTTTCTGTGTCACCAGTAAAATTAGTTGCTCTGCAAAACCAGCATTCATGATAATTACAATGAAAGACTAGAGATTTCCGTAAGACATGAATGGTTTCTGTTAAAACCCTTTTAAGTAACAGGTTATCAATTCCTGGAGGGAAAAGTTCCTAGAAGGTGGACTGGCTTTTCCCTGCAGCAGACTGGTGTGCTGTTCCACAATGTGTTTTTAATTAGATTGGTGGTGTTCCTCCTCCTCTTCCACTTTCGAGATGGAAAGTTTGGTAAGGCTTCCTTGGAAACGGGGCCAGGCAGGTAATACCCAAATGTCCAGTGTGTTCAGGATAAGGCAACAAGCCATGGATTCCTTGCAGGCTTGGAGGAGCCCTCCAAAATAAATAGCTGTGAAGTACTGATTTACTTCTCCAGTGGTACCATGCTGGTTAGTTTTTACCTGAAGATGTGGTTTCTGACCTTTTGGCAGCAGAAAGGTCTTTACACAAGGTGGATTATAAAGGGAGCTCTTTCCCTTTGTAGAACTGCATTTACACTTTGTCAGCTCATCCAAGGGTCTTCTGGACTGGGAAGGACTCTGGAAGCACACTGGGCTCCAATAGTGTGTGTGAAGCTTCTGACTAAGCTGGTGCTGGTAATTGCAGGTGTCTCAGACAGAGCCCAGCAGCATGAAAAACAATTTAAAAAGTCATATATATCTGTGAGAATATGTATGTGCAGGTTCTTGTTTGAGATGGGGTGAGATTTAAAGGATGGACTTGATTTTTACTTACCTCTGATGGAGGCTACATCTTGTCTGTTTATTTTTAAGGTCTGGAGGAAATTTGCTTTGGGATTATGTGATGGGTTTTGTACACTGTGCCAGGAGGTGCTGTAGATACAGAGAAGGAATTCAGATTTCTTTATTCCTTATCCTTAGCTATCCCTTTGCCTGCTCTAAGGGATCCCAGGAGCATGCCAGAAGAATGGAGTGGTTCTCTTAACTGTAATTACACTCCTCAGAAGAGCATGGTAGCTTGAAATCTATTTATAATCTAGTGAAGTTCTTCTGTTTAAATAGATAATTTGGCTCTATCATGGCTATTTACTACTTCCAACATTCCAAAGATACACCTTTCAGGATAGCCTTAAAATTAGTCTTCATGTTTCTTGGATGAATAATTATTTTGAACAGTGTTGCAATAAATAAAGCACCAAGATGGACTTTGATGGCAAACACCAGCAGGGCAAGGTCCTGAGTGACTGAGAGATGTCTCTGGAGGTTTTGGTGCTATCCCAACAAAATAGGAAAAAAAGTGTTTGTCTTCCCTTATTTTGGTTTCTTTATAAGATACAGTTTAGTTATCTTCAGGTTTAGGCAGAATGTAAAGAAGTGGCATTTTGCAGTGAAAAAAAATTCGGAAAACCTCTCAAAGGTCCACCAAACCTCAGTTTTCCTGAAGAATAAAGTGGTTCTGAAGGACTAAAAGGGTGAAATTTGTGTATTGATAATACACGTCGGGGTGCTTTGAGACTGCACCTAATGCAGAATAAAGACTTTTCAACTAAAATGTTAGATCAGTTCTTAACATGCCACATTTCAACTCGATTTTGCCTGCAGTGCCTCCTCTGCAGGTCAGCCCCTGGGGTCGGTGGACTCACATGGGCTTGGAGCACATGAACTGTTTTATCCTGATCAATTAACCTGTGTTCTGGCCACAGGAAATTTGTTTTAAGTCATAATGTTTCAGCAGGCACCCTTTAGGTCTTGTAAATTATTATACTTGGATTTTAATTATGTATTTCACACCCTAAATCCAGACAAATGGAGGACAAAGAAAAAGGGAATTGAACCGAAAGTAGAGAAGGGGGTAATAAGATGGAATTAAACTGCTTTTAGTACTTTCAGAATGATTAGTCATAAAATAGAGCATTCAGTAATGGCAAAGAAGAAAAATACAAGGCTTGGAGTCGGTGATATCTTTCTTTTCTCTCTCCATCCCTTCTCTCTTCCCTAAATAATTCATCAATAAATTGGTCTTGACTGTTTCTGTAACTGCAGTTAAATGTAGTTTTATCCTCTTCTCTTGCTTTCCTTTATTCCTGTCCATCATCCTTTGTCCCTGTAGTTGTTAATAGCAGGGCTGTTAATGATCACAGATGTTGATTCCAGCACCGAAGGGAGGAATTACAAACATTACGTGTATGAGTTAATGTTTTCTGTGCCAAAGCCCCCTGCCCAGTCGTGGTGCAGTGGTGGCCCTGTCCCTTTGGAGGGGGAAGCCCGGGAATGCTCTTTGTGTGGGTCTGTAATTGGTGATGGGGCCAGTGGCACGTCCAGCCATCCATAATTCATGAGGATGTTGTTCCCAAACGGCGCCGGGGTCGTCTTTATTACATCTTTTAAATTGTTTATACAGGCAAAAAAAAATGGTACATTATAAATGTTGGAAGTACCAGCAAGAGCAAATCACAGCCTTGTCCAGAGGCTATTCCTGCTCTGCCTGAGCATCGGGAAGCCAAAGCATATGTTGGATGTTAGCCGGGGTGTACACAACGTGTCCTATTTATTCAAGGTTTGCTTTGAAGCCACAACTTACAAGTTTGTTTCTTAGGGGGACATGTCAGACTGCATTTAGCATTTGTTGGTATGAGGATACTCCTGAATAGCAAAAAGGCAACATTTTGGGGGGAGAAGGCGGCTGCTATGTGAGCAGGGATCTGTCAGATCCACTTAGGGTCTCGGGCACAACTGGGGAAGAGGCACAGTGGAGAGGTTGGGCTGGCTCAGGATCAGGGCAGGATTGTTCTAAAGCCCTTTAAATGGAAGAATTCATCTCTATTCGAATTATATAGAGCTCGTTATGGTAAAAACTAGGAAAACCATTACAGCAGGGATCCAGCTGGCCAGAATGTGTCAGTGTAAAGTGTTCAGCAATTCCAAGTGGCATGGTTTTCTTTAAGACACGTAATTTTTCTGTTTCTAGGTGCTGCAGACTTTTTTATCTTATTTTGCATTGCAAGATGAGCCTTTAGGTGTGTAAGGAAAATTTGCGTTCCGGTATCAGTTGTGAATTTAAGGTTTTAGGACTTTGCTGATCCTGCTCTCTGAATTTCCAAGTATTTCCTGAAAGCAGTAATTTATATTACTTCTTGACTCCTCTACTACATCAGGGTATTTGGTTTATTTAATGTCTTGTTCTACAAATTTCCTACAATATTTACTGGAATGTAAGTAGTTTGCTTTTATTTTTTGCATTTTCAGCAGTTTTGTATAATTTTCTGCTGAAATATTTTAATATGGAAGTTATTTAAAGGTATAAAAAGCCTTGGCAGAGGATTTTGCTTTTCCTCTTTACAGCAAACCCCTTGAGAAATCCTTCCCAGGCACACATGCACACACAGACACACACACAAAAATCAATGCAAAAGAGTAGGGCATTCATTAAGCTGTCAAAAATGGAATAAATGCTTTTTTTTATTTAGGCTCTTGTAGCTATTTTTCCTAGGATTTGAGTGTGTCCTGAATTATGAAATGTTATAGCTTTATAATTCATGTTTGACAAATGGATATTTGGAGATGTTGAGCTGTAATAGGGGTATTACAGACAACTCTGTGGCTGTTTTTCCTTCCCTGGATATAAAAACGCTGACAGTTTGTCACTAAAAAGACTTTCCATAGGTGATTTTAAATACACAGCTCCTCATATTTCTTGGTGTTTTAAGCCTGAGGCTGGATGGGTGGGAAAAGCCTTGCAGGCACACTAACCATGGGTATAACTGGGGAAATACTCTGTGTATGCTCCATATCCTGTTGTTTTCCAATACATTTTGCCCCATGCTCTGCATAATAGAGCTGTCTGTGTAACCCTGGAGGAAATGGGCAGCCCGGGCTGTGCGGAGCTCAGAGGGGAATGCTGGCTGCCTCTGCTGGGATGCAGGTGCAGTGAACCCCCCCAGCAGCAGAGTGTTTTCCGTGCTGGTGCCGGCACAAACACCGTGGGGATCCAGTGTAACCCTGGCCTCCCAATTCCCTGGCACAACCCATGGCTCTCCGATCGCTTGTGATGCTGCTCAAGTCCCACCACGCTTTATCCGTCAGAGTGTTTTTATCCTTCTCAAAAGGGATAAAATCAGTGGCCTGAACCAGCTGCATCTTTAACCTAGTTTTGCCTCTGTCAGAGGTGCAGGCATAGCCACGTCCCTGCAGGATGAGCCCTTTGCTCCTGACAAAAGGGCTGTGCATCCGCAGCGCTCCCTTCCTGGTGCTGGAGGCTCCTTCCCAAAAGCAGGCGGTTGGTAACTGCATCCTGCTGTACCTGTAACAATTTAATTGTGTAAGTCAGCCCAGTCAAGCATCCCCAGACCATGACTGGGAGACATGAAATTCATTGTCATTATTGTCCCTGTCATTTTGGATCATTATATCCTGCTGCAGAATTTTCTTCACTCCAGTGCTTTCATACCTCCAGGAAGCAGGGATTATGGCTGAGGTTGGGGTGGGGGCAGGACTGTGAACTACATTTACCTCAGGGGAGCCACAGATTAAATTGGCTTTGCTTTCTGACTTGCTGGATTCGTCTGCCTGTACGCTGTGGGTTTAAGGTTGGAAATGATGAATATTCCAGTGAATTCCAGGCCCCTCTTTTCCTTTTTTTAATGCTCATATAAGCAAAGAATGGGGTTTGTGTCCCTTAAGAAGTGAACAGGGAATAATTCTTCAGATCATGTTACCAAAAGATTTAAGATTATTCCTGAGCAAAATGCTGTTATTTGCACATTGTGGCACAAACATCTGAGTGGTCCCTATGGTGTCATGGCTTTTAGGGGAAAGGAAGGAGCTCTGCTGTGATCCAGGTGTGTGTGTTTTATGTGAGCTCAGTAGTTGGTTGTTAGGTAACAGGTGCACTGCTCCCTGTTGTGGCTGAGGTTGTGCTGGGAAGGGGGTCTGGGACCTCCATGTCTTGCTGCTCCTTCCCCTGCTCCTGCTCCCTGTGTCTGTCGGCATCCGGGGCAGGAACAGCCCCAGTCCTGGGAGGCTGGGGAGGTGCACTTTGCTCATCTTCCCAGAATTACTAGTCATTAAGGTTGGAAAAGGCCTCTGAGATCATCCACCCCATGCTGTGCCCGATGCCCACCTTGTCCCGCAGCCCAGAGCACTCAGTGCCATGTCCAGGTGTTCCTTGGACACGTCCGGGAATGGGGACTCCAAACCTTCCTGGGCAGCCCCTTCCAATGCCTGACCACCCTTTCCAGGAGGAAATTCCTCCTGCTGTCCCTGCCGTGGCCCAGCCTGAGGCCGTTCCCTCTCCTCCTGTCCCTGTTCCTGGAAGCAGACCC
This sequence comes from Grallaria varia, assembly GCA_013396735.1. Classification (NCBI taxonomy): domain Eukaryota; kingdom Metazoa; phylum Chordata; class Aves; order Passeriformes; family Formicariidae; genus Grallaria; species Grallaria varia. Next base: position 650,380 of record VWZG01009906.1, on the reverse strand, counting down.
AATCCCACCTGGGGGACCTTCTCACTCTCTGACTCCCTGACAGGAGGCTGTAGCCGCAGATGGGTTGGGCTCTTCTGCCATGTCCCAAGTCAAAGGACAAAAGGAAATGGCCTCAAGTTGTGCCAGGGGAGGTTCAGGTTAGGTACTAGGAATTTTTTTTCACTACAGGAGTGGTCAGGCATTCAAGTAAGTTGCCAGGGAAGTGTTTAAGAGAAGCTTGAATGTGGCACCTGTGGACATGGTTTAGGGGTGATTATGATGGTTGGAGATGATTTTGAAGGTCTCTTCCAGCCTTGATGATTGTGTGGTGCTGTGATGGGTGGGAGCAGTGCTGCCTCTCTCTGCCAGCTCTGCCAGGGCATCGTGTCCCTCCTGCCATGTCCTGTTCCCTGTGGGGGTTCTGCTGGGTCACGCAGTGGTGGGCAGCCAAACACAGCACGCAGGGGCTGATAAATCCATCACTGATTCCTTTGGACTGAGAAATACCAAAGTTTGCCCCCCCATGGAGTTGTACCCCATGAAAGCCGTTGATGCCACAGGGCTGCAATGAGCGTGTCCCCATCGCCATGTCCCCATGTCCCCATCGCCGCGTCCCCAGCCAGCACAGTCGCAGCAGCCCTACTGTGACGGGTGCTCACGGTGACATTTTAGTGCCGCTTCCATAAACTGACAGTGACAATGTTTAGTTTCATTTTAACACGGTGCTTTTCCTGCCACTGACACGCCACTTGCAGTGTAGTGACAAGTTGAAGGCTGATACAAAAGACGTGGGAAATAACGTAATTATAAAGCACAGACCTAGAATTCCAAATTTTGTCTGTCACTGGATGCGGTGGATATTGTGGCTTATTTTCGTGTGTTGGGATCTTGGTTTCAATACAAGTTTCAGCTTCTGTGCTGTAAGTTGGCAGCAGACTCAATCAGACAGACTTGTGCAGGGTATTGGGATTTCTGCTTTAAAAAAAGACTTCTATGGACTTCCTGCCTTTTGCTTGTGCTGTTCATTTGTTTATAACTCTGTATGTAATTTGCAACAATTTATACTAGAAAAGGGGGAATGGCTTTAAACTGAAAAAGCACAAATTTATGTTGGATGTTGGGGAGCAATCCTTCCCTGGGAGGGTGGGCAGGCCCTGGCACAGGGTGGGCAGAGAAGCTGTGGCTGCCCCTGGATCCCTGGGAGTGTCCAAGGGCAAGTCGGATGGGGCTTGGAGCAACCTGGGCTGGTGGGAGGTGTCCCTGCCTGTGGCAGGAGTGGAATGAGGTCAGTGTTCATGTCCCTTCCAACCCAAACCACTAGGGAATTCCAAGAATAAGGAGGTTTAGTTCTTGTGGTCTGAGCTGGTGCTAAGTGGAGGAAGCTAGAAATTATTTAGAATGACTGGATGCTGCTGGATTATTTAATCTGGATGTGTCAAATCTGATTTTGAATCTGTTGGAGTCAATTTACCTGTGAGAAGGCCAAGCTTAAGGCTTTTCTTCCCATTAAAGCTCCTACATAGCAAGGGCTGGAAGTACCCACATCTTAGGGCAGATCTTAAAGAGCTAAAATGTGGCGTGTGTGGTTATTTGCTGTGCATATTTAGGTGTATATTGTCCTTCCCACCTGCTTGTGCCTCACTCCAGCAGCACATGTGACCCAGGGCACAGCAGAATTCCGAATCTCTGGGAGTTGTAGGGGCTGTAGGGGACAGCCTGGTGTGCTGTCGCTGTGCTGCTGTCTGTGGGTGGGATGGGGCTGGGGGGACTGAGTCAGAGCTCCCTCTGAAGCAGGCCAGGAACAAAGGCGAGTGCTGTGTATCCTAGAAAGTCTGGGAGGTTTCAGCAAATTCCACTTCAGTTTCCTGTGATCCAGAGAGCAAGGAATAGTTCAGGTCTGAGGGCATTGTAGTGACTTGTGACTCACAAGTCAAAGTGGATGTTTCCTCTGAACTTACTCTGATTGTATTTGGGGAGGAGAACTTGCCAAGAACTCTCTCAGAGAAGTCTGGAACAATTTTGAGTCACTCCAGCTGATTCATCTGCCTAAAGGGGGATGCAGCCCTTTCTGTATGCCCAACAGCTGCTGGGTTCCTGCTTAGTGCTTATAATAAACCTGGCCATGCAATTAAGCACTTACCTAAATTTATAGGTATGGTAGTCCTGTTAACTTCATTACATGTAATTGTATACATTTAGTGTACATGTATAATTGTGTCATCACTCATCAGCCTTAGCTTTGGTGAGGTTTGGGTAAGGTTTGTGTGTGCACAGTGAGGAAAGTTTGAACGTGAAATGCTTTGGTTTCCTGCCTTGCTTTGCTGTGTGCCTGCAGTTATCAGTGTGCCCTGCTGCAGGGACCAGCCTGTTCCTTAACGCTCGAAGTTTGGCAGCTTGGGTGTTACAGCTCTCTTGCTGCAGGAGGAGCCAAAATGTGTTTGGGGCAATTGCTGCAAAGCTGGTGTTCATCATTACATGGATAATTGTCATACGGCAGGTACACGGGATAACCAGGTGGGAATTCTTAGCCCAAAAAGTTGACATGAGCATTAAAAGAGCTTCCAGTTTCTTTAAGAAATAAAACTGCAGTCGCTGGGTGCTGTTTGTCTTAAGAGAGTTGCAGATGAGAAATCAGGAATTGGAACAAACTGGTCTAGTCGAAGGTGTCTGTGCCCATGGCAGGGAGTGGAATGAGATGGGCTTTCAGGTTCCTTCCAGTCCAAATGGTTCTGGGATTCTGAGTTGGTTTAGCAGTAATAGTTGTCAGAGAGTGAGACAGGACAGAACATACTAGAACTGCCAGAGTGCCTCATTACTGCTCTGGTTTTCACACAACGCTCCTGAACCAGTCCCAAACAAACCTCTCCAGTATGTGGGCTTTGTTACCACTCCCTGGCTGGGGCTCAGCGCTGATAAAAATAAAATTGAACGTACACTGTGTGCACTCTGGGGGAGGATCCTGTGAGTGCCAACGGAAACATTGTCTGTTCAGAGCTGAAGAAAGAAATTCAGCGTTTGCTACTAAGGAGTGAAAATAGAATTTTCCTAAATTACACAAAAAGAAGAAATTATAAACCAAATGGCATCACTGTTGGGCTTAATGTGATGTAAGACACACTCAAAATGTCTTTGCACACTTAAATGGCCTCAGCAGTGTGGCTTCTAAAAGTGAGGTGTTTTTAGAAGATTCAGTGTTAATTTAGTGAAGGCATTTGAGCCAGTGTTTTGGGAAAAGCTGGGTTGATTGCCCTTAATAAAAATTAGAGTATCTCTCTATTGTCACTGTAATATAGCAGGTGACAACAGTGGATTAAAGGATGGATGATTCAGTTTTTCTTGCTAGAAATAGCTTGAAGGATTTTAACATCATCTTATTTTTGAGAGGTGCCATAGGAGGAGTTGCAAAGAGAACTCGTCGTGTTCCTTCAGTTGGCTCTTGGAGGCATCTCCTGAAGATGCTGAGAGGTCACTGCTTTCTGTGGGGATGCACCAGGTGATAACTGGCATCATGCAAGGAACAAGTGTCCTCAAAACCAGCCCTGGAGCAGCAGTGACCTCTCCAAGGCAGGGTGTTGGTGAACGTCTGTTCTTGGTGAATGTCACAATTACCATTTCACTGTGTTTGCTGCAGTTAGAAGGTTTCCAGGAGCCTACTCATCTTATGGAGAAGGATGCCGAATTAACTTGGCTTAGCCACTGTTGTTCTAAAATAACTCTTTGGCTTAAACATTTGGAAAACCCCAAAGTTGTCACCAAGGGGCCACTTGGTTGCAAGTGTGGGGTCATTGTTTTGTTTGGCTTTGGAGTCCCAGTGCTGCTGTGAAAGACAGAGATGCAGAGCTGGCTGTGGTGTGTTATGCAGGTGCTTTTATCTTGGGTTTGAAGGGTCTCTGTACCTGGGGAGAATGGCATTGATTGTAAGGTCAGAAAGGTTGAGATGCAGAGTCTCTGCTTTGCTTCATCCTTCTCTTTCTCTCTGGAGTGTTCAGGATCATCATTGTGTTCTGCAGCCTCCTCCTGAGGGGCAGCTCCAGTCTGCTCTGTGTGAGCAGGGACAGGACCCCAGGGAAGGGCTGGAGCTGTGTCAGGAGAGGTTTAGGTTGGATCTCAGGAAAAGGTCCTTCCCCCAGAGGGTGGTGAGCACTGACCAGGCTCCCCAGGGCAGTGGGCATGGCTCCAAGGCTGCCAGAGCTCCAGGGGCATTGGGACAATGGGACAGGGATAGGATTACTGGGGTGTCTGTGCAGGGCCAGGAGTTGGACTGGATGATCCTTGGGGTCCCTTCCAGCTCAGGAGATTGTAATTCTCTGATCAAGTACAAGATTCTACTGTAACTATTTGGGGGCAAACATGCACATGTGAGTTGGAGGACCTTAAACAAAAACAAACAAACAAACACCCAACCCCCTCAAAACCCAGCTGTTCCTGAGTACAAAACCATTGTCCTGTGACCCCGTCTCTCCCACCATTTCAGTGTTGTTCTCTACAGGTGATGAATTCCCAAGCTGGGAAGTCACTCTTCATTCCTTTTCAAATCCAGACCTCTCCAGATCTTCAGTTATTTGTCTTTAGTTATTTATGCTATGAAATACTTGGACTCCATGCTGTAGGTCACATCAGTCTGAAGCCAGTGGGTTTTTCTACCAGTGCAGTTCATCAGGAACTGGCTATTTCCCAGTCCTCTTCCTGCAAATAAATTCCATGGGCACTGAGTTCCTTTCAGACAGCTGAGAAGTGAAAATAGCGCAGGGGTTCCCAAATCAGAATAATGAGGAGAAAATGGATGAGAGGTTCAGAGAAAGCAGGAAGGTGTTGTTTTAAACACAGTGTTCCAAATCCTGAAGTGCACTGAGTGCATCCTGAGCTCACTTTGACTTTAGGAGCATTGGGAGACTCAACAAGACACTGAGCAGCCTTTGAATTTGGGCCTTGCTAAACAATGGTTACTTGGAAGTTTGGTTTTATAGAAATTACCCATTTCCACATTATTTATTCTGCTGATTGGCTCCTCTGGATTGCTTTTGCTCTGGACAAATAAGTGACAAACATGGGCAGAGGCAAACTTGCCAAATTTAAACAGTCTGAGTTCCCATAGACCAAAGCTAATATTGGCGGACGCTGAGTTGTGCTGCCGTGTGATGAATCCCCACCCTGGGGCAGCCACAGGAGACTGGTTTGTGTCGGTACCACCTTGGGCACTGGTGGCAGGGACAAACCGAGGGAGGATCAGAAGGTCTCCGAGGAAACCCTCCTAGCCCCGGGTCCTACTATGGCAAGAGGATAAATGCCCCCATGTTCTGATGGTCCATCAGGGCTGGATTTACAGGTGACCCGTGTCTGAGGGTGGTGTTCCCTCTGCATGGCCCTGCACAGCCAAGCCTTGTGGTGGCTGTGGGTCAGGCAGGCTCCAAATCCAACACCACCACAGCGGAGGATGTCTCCAGGACGCCATGCTCCTGAAAGCCCTTGACTTCGGGCTGGAGCAGTGTTTCCTGGATTACAGGTTGGAAAAGCCCTCCAAGATCAAGTCCGGCCTTGGGCCACTGCTTTGTCAACTGGACCTGAGCACTGAGTGCCACATCCAGACATTCCTTGAACACTGTATTCCTTTGGAATATGTGTCAATATGTGGAGCAGCAGGTGTACCACAGCTTGTCCTTTGTCCCTTTTCCACCCAGTGATCCTTCTCCACACGAACTGTACCTTCTCTCAACCCTGCCTTAAACTGGGAAGGTTTGAGGTGAACCTCATAAGGTCACCTCTCCCTCCCTGCCACCACAGCAGCAGCAATGCTGGTGCCTTTACAGGATGCTTTGCCTGCCACCTCTGGCCGATGGCTGTTCCCCCTCGTGCATCTTGTGTGATGGAGCATCCCCAGCTTTTCCTGACATCTTGCTTGGTTGTTCTGCTGTTCTTTTTTTCAGCTGATTCCAGGCATTGTTTCCTTAGTGGAATTGGAGTTACTGTTTGTTTCTTCATCAGTGCTTTATCATGCTGCCGTTTCAGTACCCTTGGTGTAACTTTTTTTCTTGTAGCTGAAGACTGATTGTGCTGCAGGGCCTGGGCTGGGTTGGAATGAGGGGTTTGGGGAGGGGAGGTGGTGCCTGTGAGGCCATTGATCCCATCTTTATAACTTTGCCCTTTTAGCTGGGAACAGATGATTTGCGCAGGGGCTGGAGATGGCACAGGCGGAATCTGAAGGACCAAACTTTACATAAACCATTTATACTAAACGTTGGGGATGCTGGCAACATAAATCAACTACAGTATCTATTACAAATTTATCACTTTATCAGTATCATCTGTGATAGGTGTGGTCCAAGCAAGCAGGGAAGTGAACAGTACCTCAGGAAGTTTAGCCTGCTCAGAAATTAATTATTCAGGACACACAGAGCCTGGCCCCTTCAATGTATAGTAATTCTTTCCAGCCAGCATCCAGGCCTCCAACTTCAGTGCAATAATAAATAGGAAAAGTCTCAGGTGAAGCCAGTATTTCAGAGTAATTAATCATCTTTCCCTCATGGTCCCTCCGCCTCTCTCTTGGTTTTCTTTAACGAGGGAATTTCAGTAATAAATCTTTAATGATATATGTTAAGAATCCTTCATTAATTCTTGTCCACTTATTTCTCTTTTTTTTTTTGGGTGGTTTTATGTTGTATGTTGGGAAGTTAAAAGGAATGTACAAGATAAAAACAGTTAAATCTGGCACTGTCTGTGAAAGGATGTTGTTGGGTGTTGTGTGTTCACTCGGTGGTCAGAATTGTTGGTTAACAGCAGGTGCATTGTCAACAGGATTCTTGGATACGGGTACAGAGTTACAGCAGGATTACAGAGGAGAAGGGAGAGAAAAAAGTGGTTTGTCTGCCCCTAAACGGAGGGCCAGGGTGGGAATCCCGCGCTGGGTGGGGGGCGCGCGGAGGCCCAAGGGGCGCATGGCCGGACACGGCGCTGCCCACGCGGCGCCCAGCAAGCGGCCCCAGCAGGGTGAGCGGCCGTCAGCGCGATGGGATGTGACAGGGCCGGGCGTGACGGATGGGTTGTGACACGCGGCCGAGGCGCTGGGGGTGACGCGTGTCCTTGCGGTGCTCCCCCGCAGGTCAGCACAATGACGCGCGCATGAACCTGGCCATCGCGCTCACCGCCGCGCGCTACGGCGCTGCCACCGCCAATTACGCCGAGGTGCGGCACCTGCTCAAGAGCACCGACCCCACCAGCGGGAGGCCACGCGTGTGCGGGGTGCGCTGCAGGGACGTCCTCACGGGTGAGCCGGGCCCCGCGGGAGGGAGGAGGCACCACAAACATCAGCAAACCCCACAGCAGACGTCCTCCCAGCCCCTGCCATTAGTGCAGCTCAGCTCTAGCTTCTGTCACGTTTCTCACTCAAATCCCGCTGTTTGGCAGGGCACACTGAGCTCTACATTGAAACCCTTCTGTCAAGCAACGATGATATTGTAAAAGGCTCCGTGCTGTACAGTAGTAATGCCATTTACTGAGTCTGTGGGGTGAGACTGAAGTCTCTGTTCTTGAGAGGCAGATTTCAGCTGAGCAACTTCCACCTCTTCTGCCCTTACAGATAACCTGGAATTTCATCGTAAAACATTCTCTTTCAAATCTCGTGTTAGGTGAACACTTAGTTAATTTTTAGAGCCCGTGCCAGCTGTTGTGTTCAGACATGCAGGATACACTTTACAGTAGGTTGAGTTCATAGAGAGATTAATAACAGAGAGCGTCAGCGAGCAGGAAACAAATGGTGTCTGTGATTGATACTGTTTTCTTTCACAGGGAAGGAATTTGATGTCAGAGCCAAGTGTGTTGTCAATGCTACGGGACCTTTCACAGACTCCGTGCGCAAAATGGATGATGAGGAAGTGCCCAACATCTGTCAGCCCAGTGCAGGAGTGCACATCGTGATGCCTGGTTATTACAGGTACCCGTGCTCAGAGCCTGCACCATTTGTAGCACCATTTGTAACAGTCTCTGCTGGGGAATAAATAAGCTCGCAGAGGCACACTGGTGGGTTTTACAGCACTTTGGAATGCACAGTTTGATTTGGATTTTTATTTGTGTTTTTTAAAGAGGGTTTTGGCACTGTGCTGATGAGAAGAACAATTTCATCTATTCAGAAAATACTGAAGTCTTGTAGTTCTTAGTTAAAGCTCCCCAAGGCGGGACTCCTGCTGAAGCAGAAGGCATCCTCCCAGCAAGGTTGCACCTTCGTATAGAATCTTTGTCCTCTTAAATCATGGAATCACAGGATGGTTTGGGTTGGAAGGGATCTGAAAGATCATGTTGTTCCACCCCCTGCTTATAAGTATGAGACTCCCTGTGCAATGGTGCTGCCAAGGTACAGCTTAGCATAAATAGGAATGCAGAAGTACATAAATACAGAATATTATATTAATAATATACAAGGCAATGTAATAAGTAATAATAAGTAATATCATGGGCAATAGAAGCAGTTCAGAGTAACACAATTACATTCTGGCACTGCTGTGGCCACAGGCCCCCCCCACCACCCATGGGGGTTTGTGTAGTCAGGAGTGCCCCCTTCGGCCTCCCTTGTTCCAGGAGAGGTTCCCATGGCACTCTGCTCCCTGCAGTCTCCTGCTTCCCTCCTTGTTTGCTGTGCAAAACCAAATCCCCTTCTCCCGAGTCAGCCTTGTCAGTTGGAACTCAAATATTACCTTTGGTTCCTGAAGCCATTAGCATCCTAATGGAAATTCCGCTTTATGGACTTAGCCCAGTTCTGTTGATACAGAGCCCTTGCAGTAATGCCTTCCACAGCACCATCGTGCTCCTTGGAATGGGAATTCAGCTTTCCAGGGCACAACAGGGTGTTCTGCCAGACCTGTCCCAACAGGACGTGACCACAGACTAAAATGGAGGCATTTTTGGCCTAGTGTAAAACCACCCCTGCACTCTGTTCTGTTTTTTTTATATCTTTCCCTGTGAAAAATGGGAAAATGACCTGATAGCTGCTTTAAAGTACTAAAAATGTGGATAAATGGGCTGTAATCCCAGTTTCCTCATATGCCAAGAGGAGGACATGTGCGATTGGCTTTATGGCCCTACACAAAAACACAGAATGCTTTAAAACTTGGACCCACTTTGTAAATTGAAAGTAGAAAATGGCTTGATATACATTTATTCTGTAATAACCCAATAATTTTAATTGGAAATGTGGAGAATTCTTGTTCTCCGTGTTCCCCGGTGTATGCCAGCATGTGGGCATTACTTTCCTTGGAAAATAGTATCTGCCCACACGCTGCCTCCACAGCACAGCTGATTAGATAAAACTGCACTGAATTTCCTTGGAGTGGGATAGCTGAAAGCAGGGAACTGTCTCCTGATTAGAAAAGACTCTTGGGATTTAATCTTAGTTGTATCAGGTCTTCTCCTGATGCCAGGGAACGCTCCTCAGCACAGGAAGGTTGGCATTTCACCGTGTCCACGTGCCCCATGGTGAACATTTTACAGAATTTTGGCCCATAGTCACAGATATTAATTTTTTTTACATTTAGAGGTTTTTAGTTATAAACACGGTTAAGATTTTGTAAAACTAATGTTAACTTAAATGTTAACCTAATGCATTCACTTCCCATGGGTTTCTTTCTCATTGATGTCTTTCATTAATAGTCCCAGAATTCCTCCCCTCATTAATTAGGCTTCCAGCCTGGAATGTGTCTGTGGATACAAGGCTTTTTCCTCTCCCTTCTGACCAATTTCAGATATTTTCAGTCTTTCTTGAATTTTCCTCTCTGCTCTGCATTCCAGATTCCAGGCAAACTTATTTGTTGCACTTTAGTCCTGCTCTATGGAAAGTCACTTTTTTTTGTACTTTCAGTGTATTTATGATGCTTTGGTCAAATGCTTGTTCAGCTGGTGATCACATGGATCCAGGACCTCTGCGTTTCTGTGTGAAGGCATTTCTTCGATGCTTCATATTAGTGTTTGCAATCCTGAACTTGCCCATTTTAGCAGCCTTTAAAGAGCAATCTCACCGTGGCTGACAGGACTCATACCTTCTTCTCCCACCCATTTTGGAGTCGTGTGAATTCCTGCCTTAGGAGACCATGTTGTTTCACAGGTATTCCTGGTGTGCAGCCGATTCCGCAGGCTTCCCAAAGACCAGTATTTGGGTGTTAAGATGCTGCTTTTTGATGCAAAACACCTTATTTTGCATTTGTTTGGGTGACTCTTCAGTTATTTAAATAAGCTGGAACAAGCCTGGCAATGGGCTTGGAGAGAGTGCTTCCCAGGAAAGCTGGTACCAGTAATTCAGTAAGGAATTGGCACATGGAGGGCTTGCATCCTACCTCAGCACTTGCTGTGTGATCTAAAAACACGACAGAGGTGCTGTGGGGAAACTTAGTTTGAAGTCTCTGCTTGTTTCAATTCCTTATTTTTAACAGTTTTTATGAAATCACCTAAAAAAACACCTACGTACTTTTAAGAAAATGTCTATGAAGTCTCTGAATTCTGATACCGTATATTAAATCTCTGATTTCCTCTGTCTCTAAATCAACAGCTTTTTCATTTTAAAAAGTAATCATTTGTCGGAGGTGATTTACCTTTCCCAAACCTGTGTTGACTTCCCCTATTAGATTGTACCTCTCACTCTGTAGGTCTAAGCTGTCTTTAAATATCAGCTAAAAAAGGTTCTAATATACATGCTAGGTATGAAATTCTCAGCTTCTCTTCCAGCTTTGCCAGATATTGCAAACTTCCCTTCAGTAATCAGTTCAGGGTTCCTAAAAATGGAATATTCATTGATTCAGCTTGAATAGGTAGTTCTCACCCAAGCAGGTCTTTGCCTTCAGATGCCATCAGGAATTGTTTGAGCCCATTGAATTATTCCCATCTAAAGTTCCTCATTGCCACCTAAATCTCCATCTCCTGTCCTCCTTCCACAAGCTCCCCGTATGCTCCTCCCTTTCCCAGGAGCAGGTGCACAGCCTGGAGACCCCTAACCCAACTGCCTGCGTTTTTATAGGGAATTGCAGCACCTGAAATGAAGTCAGCATCTGCCCTTAGAATAAAATTGAAGGAAAAAAGGGGCAGTTTAAATTAAACAGCTTTTACAGAGACTATTTGTGTTTTTCAGGGTTTTAAAATGCGCTTAATGTTTATAAACATTAAAGTGTTTATAAAAGCCTTTTGTTTTCAGAAATACAAGCAGGGCTTTTTAATAAGCCATGAAGAGATAGCTGAGTTTGGACCTGTGAATTTTATTGTACATATCAGAAACCACTGATACATAAATTAAAATTTCCTGTCCAAAGAAGTTTTTCTTTCTTGTACTGAACCATTCCATTGTAGCACTGGCAGAACTAATGAAAACTCTCTCAGGAGCAGCATCATGTTGGTGTCACTTTTGCCTTTTTTCCTCAAAGCACGGTTCCCCATTCAGGGCCACAGAACTGGGAGCACTCGAATCCCACGGGAGCCTGTGGGTGTTCCTTCCTGTTGAAGTGGTAGGTGGTGACAGGCTTAGTGTCACTGGAAGGACTCCTTAAGATGTACTCATTTCTCCTCCTTTCTCTCCTTTTTCTCTGAGTTGCCACTCCTCACCACTCCCATTCCACATTTATTGGGGAGGCATGTTGGAGTCACTGGGATTTTGTATGTCTTTAATTTTGCCCTCTGCTTAGAGTGCAAATAATTGACAGCTCAGGTTAATAATACCTAATCTTTAGTGTTTCTTGTTTTGTACTTAGACACATCAAAATAGAACCAGGGTTCTGTTCTTCTTTCTTCCATTTCAATAGATTAGGGAGAAATTCCGGGCTGTGTGGGTGGGCAGGCCCTGGCACAGGGTGGGCAGAGAAGCTGTGGCTGCCCCTGGATCCCTGGGAGTGTCCAAGGCCAGGCTGGACAGGGCTTGGAGCCACCTGGGCTGGTGGGAGGTGTCCCTGCCCATGGCAGGGGTGGCACTGGATGGGCTTTGAGGTCCCTTCTCACCCAACCCAGCCTGTGAACACTTGCTCTTTTTCAGCCTTCCTTCCTCCTTGTGGCATGATACAAAGGATTGCCCATTTTGGGCATTAAAAGCAGTTGTTCATTCCATGAGGAGTTTCCAGTCATTATGGGTTTAGTATTTCCAAATGTTTGTATTTGAAATTCCAGCGCAAAGGTTTTCCAGAGTGAATGGCGATGGGAGATGCCAAAGGCCTGATTGTTCCACTTGAGGTTGTGATCTTCTCACTTGCTTGGGAATTATAGTAATTCTTGACCATCACATCCAGGGACCTTGTTTCCCAAAACTCTTGGCACTGCTGTTCGAAGTCAGGTCTTGGCCACATGTGAAATCTGTTATTTATTTAATAAATCATTTGGCCTAAGAACAAAGGTTCCCTGCTGTACTAGAGTGCAGAAACAGAACCCCTGGGGCTCCTGCCCTGTTTTGAACCATGTCCCTCATTTCTTTCAGCCCTGACAACATGGGGCTGCTGGACCCCGCCACCAGTGACGGCAGGGTGATTTTCTTCCTGCCCTGGGAGAATATGACGATCGCAGGGACCACGGACAGCCCCACTGATGTCACCTCTCACCCCATCCCCACGGAGGAGGACATCAACTTCATCCTCAGTGAAGTGCGTCACTACCTGAGCACTGACGTGGAAGGTAAACCTGGGAGGGCTCTTTCCCTTGGGAAGGTGCTGAGGAGTCTGAGCATTCCATTTTGGCGAAGTCCTGCGTCCTGAACTTTTTCTGTGACTGACAACTGTGGTTCTTGTGATCTCTGTATCCAAAATTAGTGGGGTGAAGTGTCACCGTGAGCTTTGTTTCAGAGCTGTACAACGATGCTTTTCCACATGCACCTGCACTCACTTCTTGGGCTATTTAACTGGAAATCAGCTGTTACCACACAATCACAGACTAGCTGGGGTTGGGTCCAACCCCCCTGCCAAGGCAGGGTCACCTGGAGAAGGTGACACAGGAACGTCTTCTACAGGCTTGGAATGTCTCCATGTCCTCCCTGAGCAGCTGTTTCAGTGCTCTGCCACCCTGCATGGAAAGAAGCTCTTCCTTGTGCTGAGGAGGAACTTCATGCGAGTCTGAACGTACCTGCCTGTTCAGATCCCCACAGCTCCCACCTCACTGGCTCCAGCTGTTCCCAGCTCACAGCCACATCATGCTGTGCTCTGGGGGTGTGAGCAAGGTTTTGCTGGGCTGGAACAGTTCACATATCAACACAAGTACAGCAAATAATTCACCTGGAAGGAAAAGTGGTCCGTAGTTTTCCCGTGCCCTTGTTTCTATTTCCATTTTTCTAGGTATTCTATTATTAGAATTTACATTGCTTGCTTTGGTAAATATCTTGGTGGGGAAGTAAAATGGCCCAGAAGGAGAATGTATAAAAATTCCGTGGTGACAGTGGTTTCCTTCAGTAGCAGAGCCGAGGACACATTTCCTGTAAGGTGCTGGCCTGCTATGGCTCAGGGCCAGTGTGAAGGACAGGGGCTTCTTTCCTTGGAGTCACAGAATCATGGAATTGTTGAGGTTGGAAAAGATAAAGTCCAACCATCACTGCAGCACCAGCACTGTGTTCACCACTAACCCATGTCCTCAAGTGCCCCATGCACACATTTTTTGAACACTCCCAAGGATGGTGACTCCACCACTTCCCTGGGCAGTCTTTCCTTCAGAGTGAGGGTTTGATTTATTTAAATCATTCAGTCAGGAGCATTGCAACATTCTTAGATTTCAGAACACTTACTGTGTGGAGCTGGGAAATGCTTGGTTTCCTTGTTTCCTGACATGGAGAATTGATGTCTCCATGTTGTGTGACGTTAGGGAATGTCCTGTTGAGTTTTTCGAGCAGCATTTTGTGTTAGAAGTGAAGGAGGCCAGGCAGGGAGTTGGGAATGTGAGTAGGACAGAGATTAGATTAGATTAGATATTAAAGTGAAATTCTTGGCTGGGAGGGTGGGCAGACCCTGGCACAAGTTGTCCAGAGAAGCTGTGGCTGCTGCTGGATCCCTGGAAGTGTCCAAGGGCAGGTTGGACGGGGCTTGGAGCAACCTGGGCTGGTGGAAGGTGTTCCTGCCCATGGCAGGGGGTGGAATGAGATGGGCTTCAATGCCCCTCCCAACCCAAGCCATTCCATGATTTCGCAGGTATTTTCCAGCAGTGCATCCTGCAGTGTTCAGTCCCTCTGACTCCAACCCACCTGGACACTCAGTTTTTCACCCCTGCAATTACCATGTTTATAGATGGCTGGTACTGAAATAACAACTGCTCTGCCCATATCAACCCTCCACAGCCCTGCCTGTGCTGCCAGAGCCAGTGCCAGGGTTATCAACTTCCGCAGGCTTGGACAGCTTCCAACTGCTTAATTACAGCGTCACGGGTGCTGCTTCCTCTAGTTTCATTAGTTTATAAATGTAGTATGGGATCTTATTCCTGTGATTAACACTTCATTTTGGCAGGTTAAACATGCTGGCAGAGCATCATTGATTTTGGAAATCTATTCCGTGTTCTTTGGGGATGTTTTTTACACCCTTTTAGTGATTTTTCAATTATCGTTCATTTGAAAGTTGTATTAAAAATATGTTCCAAAGACTTTGGCATGAAGCAAATCGGTAACTGGACTTAGGGTGAGCACTGTGGATAAAGATGACTTGTCAAGAGGAAAACTTGGAAAAATAACCTACAAGCTAGAGAAAAGGCTGGGGAGTCCTAAAAGGAAATGTTGCACTCATGGAACAATCTTTATTTTGGCTTTTAAAATGTAATGTAAGGACTGTCGTGTCAGCACACGTAGACAGGGAGAGGACTTGGTGCTGGGGCCGTGTGTTTGTAGGTTTGTTCTTTGGGTTTGTGGTTTTTTTGGGCTGGTGCATGAGTTCGACAGTTGAGTCTCTCTGGGTTGATCCGTTTCCAGGATGTCTTTGTTCTGTTGGATCTTTAACCAGTGTGACAAACAGGCTTGTCCGTCTGACTGTGCTTTGGGCTGGAGATTATTGCCAGTCCTGATCAGAGCAATTCTGAGTTTAATTTAGCCTGGAGAAAAGGAGGCTCAGGGAGGACCTTCTCACTCTCTGTAACTCCCTGATGGATCCAGGTGGGATTGGGCTCTGCTCCCAGAGAACAGGGACAGGAGGAGAGGGAGCAGCCTCAGGCTGTGCCAGGGTAGGGACAGATTGGACATTAGGAGGAATTTCTGCCTGGAAAGGATGGTGAGGCCTTGGAAGGGGCTGCCCAGGGAGGTTTGGAGTGCCCAGCCCTGGAGGTGCCCAAGGCAGGACTGGCCGTGGCACTGAGTGCTCTGGGCTGGGGGACAAGGTGGGCATCGGGCACAGGGTGGGCTCTGTGGTCTGGGAGGATTTTTCCAACCTCAGTGATTCAGTGACTCTGTAATTCCATAGCCCAGCATATTCCCTGACTTTGGAGAGTGTCTCCCAGCTTTGGGAGTCACTGAGCACGGTGTGGTACAGCTCTTGGGAATGGCAGAGCCCGTGAGGGGTGGGAGCCAAGCACCCCTCAGTTCCAGACTGACTGTGCCTGATCCCTGGTCCTGGACAGTGAGAAGAGGAGACGTGCTGGCAGCGTGGAGTGGGATCCGGCCGCTGGTCACAGACCCCAACTCCAAGGACACGCAGTCCATCTCGCGCAACCACGTTGTCACCATCAGCGCCAGCGGCCTCGTCACCATCGCAGGTACTGCAGGGACTCCCCAGCCAGGGCTGTGTTGGGCTTCCCAGGGGACTCAACTCAAAAATCTTGTTCCAGGATAACCTTTCAGCTCCTGTAACTAGGAACTGATCTGCCAGTGGCAGCACAACTGGCAAGAATCCTGTGAGATATATATATATATAAAATACTTAGCACCTTCGTATTCTTCTTGCTTTCCCCAAATAAAGAGGTGGATGTATGTTCCCACAGGGGGGAAATGGACAACCTACCGTGCCATGGCACGGGACACGATCGATGCAGCCATTCAGGAGCACAACCTGAAGGCAGGTTCCAGTAAAACCATGGGGCTGCTGCTGGAAGGGGCTCAGGACTGGAGCCCCACACTCTACATTAGGCTGGTCCAAGACTACGGACTTGAAAGTGAGGTGAGTCGTGAGTTCTGGTGATGCTCTGATGTTCTGGTGTTTTTTGCAGGGATTTGGTTTTCCTCTAACTCAAACACCAGCATAACTTGGAGAAAGGTCTAGTGAACCTGATCAGAGCTTGTTGTCTGGCTGGGGCAAAGACGGCTTTAACAGAAATAAGTTCTAGTAATTGTTCTTCATCTTCCTTTTTTCTTTCCTTCCAGTCTTGACTGTTTCCTGCTTTAAAATGTTGGGGTCTGTCTCCCTTGGAGCCCCCAAAGCCATACATCAGCCATGATGACAGCATGGCAGAAGAACTGAGGCGTCTTCAGTCCCAGTGATACAGACAAGTGGTGGGGCAGTGCTGGTCCAGCCCATCCACAACAGATTTTCCTCCCACACAGTCACAGTCTAACACCCTTCGCAACCTGTTTGTTATTGGTGATGAGAGAATGGACAAGGCAAACATGTATTTGATGCTTTCAGAGTATACTGGGTTTGTTTTCCTTTCCACAGGTGGCTCAGCACTTGGCTTCCACCTATGGGGACAAGGCTTTTGAGGTGGCCAAAATAGCCCAAGTGACAGGGAAGAGGTGGCCTATTGTTGGGAAACGTCTTGTGTCTGAATTCCCTTATATTGAAGCTGAGGTATGTGGAAAAATTACATCATATTCTTTGAGTCTCTTCTTGGGATCAGCAGGTTCTAGAGCAGGTCGTAGCTCTGTGAAACATCTCCTTGAGCTCTTTCCTTTGGGAAGGCCCAGATTTTTTTCTGTTTTTCCCCTTCCCAGATCACACTTTATTATTACATGTTTATATATACATATATAAATATATTTTTATATAATGAAATACTTATATAGTGTCTGATTTTTATTTCGTATGTAAATATTTGATCCCAAGTAAGTTTTATAAAATGTCCCAAGGAAAAGGGAACTTCCCAAGTCCTTCTCTTGGCCGAGTGGGCAGTAGTTTCCCATAGCTCCTGCTGTGTGGCCAGCCCATCAGTGTGCTCTGGGACGCAATTCCCACAATCCCTGCCTCCGTCTCTCCAGGTTGTGTATGGAGTGAAGGAATACGCCCGCACCGCCGTGGACATCATCTCCCGGCGCACCCGCCTGGCCTTCCTCAACGTGCAGGCGGCAGAGGAGGCCCTGCCAAGGATCGTGGACATCATGGGGAAGGAACTCAACTGGTGTGAGCAGAAAAAGAAGGTACAAAAGGGCCTTTTTCAGCTGAAGCTGCTTTGTTTTGCTTAAGGAGTTTCCATGTTAATGATCCAAGTTAGTTGAATTGAAAACTACAATTGATGTTTTATTCCTGAGAGAATGAGTCACTTGGTGCATTTCTTTGTGAATACTTTATCAAATAGCTATGAAATGAGTTGGGGTTGGCCAGGGGGTGGAGGGAAAGGGAAGGTCTGTATCCTGTTGTTTCCCAGCTTTAAAAATGAAAGTGAACTTGGCATTACTATCGAATTTCTATCAATTATTTTGTTTACTTACACTTTTCGACAGATTTGTCTAAGCAAAGGAAGATCTTGTAACTTGTGTCACACCTTTTTGTCTGCTGTGTCTTTTGAGGAGTGATGGTACTGATGGTACACCATTCTCTGGCCTAAATGAACGTTTAAGGTCATGGTTGGCTTCCTTTTGCCCCCAGTTCTGTGCTCAGAGCCATGGTGGGACTTGCTCCCCCCTGTCAGTGGTGTTGAGTACAGATGTGGATATCCAGTGACAGGAATCCTGCCCCTTCTGAGCTACCACAGCAGGAAGCCACCAAACAGCACTTGTTGCTGCTGTTGGACAAAGAGAAGTGCCCAGAATATAGTGGAGGCTGCACTTGTAACACTGTCCTGAGTGTGGTGGAGGACCAACAGGAAAGGAGGGACAGGGCTCTGGGACCTCTTTCACTGGGAAGCAAACAGAGCCTGTGAATGCTCATCTGGTTAGTCCCATTCCAGGGTTTTCCTTGGGGTGTTCATGAAACCTTTTAGCCAGTTGGAAGTTTGATAAACATTCTGGAAGGGGCTCATTTGAGTCCTTGAAGCCAGAGAACCTGCTGTGATCCCGGAGCCTGCCCACAGGAATGCATAAGGCAGGGGACCCCATCCTGTCCCTGGTGTGAGGGTGCTGCTTCTTGATGCATGTTTGTTGGGCAGCCTCATGGCCAGAAGAGTCTGGTTGGCTTAGAGGTGCCTCACTCTTACCCCATGAGGTTTGCTTATAGAATCATTTTCCAGGTTGAACAAAGGTACACCAATTCTTCCCTTAAAATAGTTTAGCAAGTAGGAAGCTGTCAAGGCAAGGAATTTGGAATGAACACGTGGTTGGGGTTGCATGGATGGCCCCAGTGCCAGCTGCACAAGTCCTGCACTCACCCATAGGAATTCCAAAGCCATCCATGGCTCATGTGAGCTCATGAATGCCAGCAAGGAATCTCTGCATCCCCTGGGTGTCCACTGGGCTTTGTTCAGACAAGGACCCACTGCTGCAGAGAAAACTGTTCTGTAGTGCTTTATGTATGTCAGGGGTTTATCACTTGTTAAAACCTGGTCAGGGAAGACCTTGCATTGAACTTTCAGGTAATAAAGAAACTAGTTTTCCTGATGGTAGTAAAATTAAAGCCATAAAGAGCCTGCCTGGTGTTGAGCCTCCTGATTTTCTTGCTGATTTTGGACAGCTGGGTGAGGCATCACACTAAGATATCAGCTGGAAGTGAAAGGACATGTTGTAGGCCTGACCTGAAAGGGCCACATTTTCCTGCAATGGGCAGACATACCATGTGTGACTGAAGGTGTGGAACAGTTCTGAAAGCATTTGCACAGAAATTAGAAGTCTTTACTAGAGTTGATACCTCTTTCCAAGACTAAAAAAATGCCTAAGCTTAAGTTTTTTAATACTTTTCAGCTGCCATCTGCTTAATTTTGGGAGCATCCAAAAAATCTGGTTAAATGGAAGAATCTAATAATAAAATATAAATAAGAAATACTACATGAAAAATACTTGTGTAAGAACTTGCTATTCCTCAGATACACAGGTTTTCTGTTTTTGTTGTAGGAAGAACTTGAAACTGCTAAAAAATTTCTCTATTATGAAATGGGCTACAAAGTAAAAACAGATCAATTAACAGACAGCTCTGAAATCAGCCTAGTGCCTTCAGATATTGAGAGGTGAGTGAAGCAGGGGAGTTAATGAGCCCCTGTCCCTCTCCCAGTGCAATTCCCCAGGGATAACTCTTCTCTCGCAGGTACAAGAAGCGGTTCCGCATGTTTGACAAAGACAAGAAGGGGTTTATCACCATCCTGGACGTGCAGCGTGTCCTGGAGGTGAGGCTTCCTTGTGTTGCTGGGTTTGCTTTGGAAGCAGCTTCTCTGAATTTCAGAGTGTAGAACCAGTGCTGAGCCATCCTCCTGTGCTTGTTCTGTGCAGAGCATCGGTGTGCAGATTGCTGAGAACACACTCCATGAGATCCTGAACGAGGTGGATCTGAACAAGAATGGGCAGGTGGAGCTCAACGAGTTCCTGCAGGTGGGTGATTCCTGTCCTTCCAACAGAAGGTGTTTCTTTAATGAGCAAAGGCACAGGTAGGGCTTAGGGCTGGGTTGGAGACCGGGTGAGTGTTACCTGTAGTGTGACAAGGGGCACATGGACGCATCCTGGAGCTGATTTGAAATTCAAGGGTTTTTTTTTTCCAGTGAGACCCAAAGAACAGGTCCCATTTACAGGTTATGTCCCAGTACAGACCTGAATTTTTCATCTTTAGCACAGAAATGCTATTTAAATGTATTAGAAATTATACAGTTGTCATTGGAAGGTGCGTGGCACAGCTGTGCATGCTAACATTTTCTGGGGCTATCTGGGATTAGTAGTTTCTAAACTAGTGGTAATTATAAGATAAACTGAATAAGAAGAAATGTAATATTAATAATATATAACAAATAGCTATAATAATAAACAAAAAATTAAATAATAACCTTACTATTATAAATATATTATAAAGCCCATCCAGGCCAAATAACCCACTTTAGCTCCTGGATTGGCTGAATTATCCCAGTTTCTATGAAAGAAAAGCCTTTTGGGGAGCTTTCAAATGAAACCAAGGATGCTCCCTTTGCACATGCAGTTTGCCAGCTGTTTTTTTGTTTGAGGACTGTTTTTTGGGGTGGTATTTCATAGCCTGCCGTGTCTCCCCTGTGCAATGGCAATGATGAATGCGGAACAGGAGAGAAATTAATGCTGGGGATTTTGGTCAATGTCAGCCCTTTCTTCACTGTGTCAAGTTAAACAAACAAGATCAAGGCGAAGGAAATGGTAATTGTCTCTCTAGAGATGAGCTGGGGATAAGAGCAGTATTGTTGAATCTAAATGCAGAAAATTTTCACAGGTTGTGTCCAGCATTAGCAAAAAGGAGTATTTATTTGCCTAAAATGCAGCTGGGGAGCTGCAGTGAACTTGGGGGAAGGGAATCAAACCAAACCAAACAAACAAGGGGGGGAAGGTGAACCAATGGCTTTGGGAGTTTATGGTGCTATATTCAGATGGGAGAGAAAATCCCAGCTGGGTCTGGCTGTTGGAAAGGGTCACCCTAGTACTTCCCTTGGCATGTGGAAACCTTTAACTGTGGAGCCCACCCCTTCCTGCAAGGGATGAGTTTTGGGTACATTGTGGTTCTGAAGTTGAAAGTCAGGAGTTGTGTGCTCTGTGGGGGCTTGGGAGTGTTCTGGGTTTTTGCTTTACTGGGCTGACCAGTCCTACCAGGGGTTGGGGGCCCTACATCACCTCGGTACAATACAGAGGCCAGGCACTGCTTTGGGGTAGTTTCACAATGGTTTTGGCAAACCTGTGTCACTCTGTGGCTCCTGCACATCTCTCAGAGCAACCTGGCTATGGAACAACAGGGATGGCACTGCAGGGCTGTGCCCTCCTCACCTGTGCTCTCCTCACCTGCTCCTGGGAAGGCAGAGCAGCCCAGGAGCTGCTGCACAGCCTCGTGCTAAGTGGGAAGGGTGGCCCTGAAATGAACAGGGGTTGCCATGGAAGGAGCAAAATACATTAAATGTTTGTTTAATTGTTTAATGGATCTGTTAAGTCAGTGCCCAATACTTGGGTGTTTGCTTTCTGAAAACTTCCAAGTAATTGCGTTTCACCGCAGAGTGATTGTGCAAGCCTTGGGCAAATATTTGTGGAGGTTTATGTTAGAATATAGAACAGGTTGTACCTGGGGGCTGTGAGGCTCTCCAGGTGGGAGCAGAGCAGGGCTGTCCTTTGGCCGCCTGCATGGTGCTGAGGGAACCCAAATGATGGCCTGGGGAGAACTGGGAGTGATGCTCAAGAGAGGGGGAGAACCTTGGGAACTGGTGTTGGAATGTAAAGGCAACCACCCCCCTCTGTGTTAAATCAGAAGAAATGACAGAATCCCAAACTGGTTTGGGTTGGAAGGAACATTAAATCTCATCCCATCCCACCCCCTGCCATGGGCAGGGACACCTCCACCAGCCCAGGTTGCTCCAAGCCCCGTCCAACCTGGCCTTGGGCACTTCCAGGGATCCAGAGGCAGCCACAGCTTCTCTGGACACCCTGTGCCAGGGTCTGCCCACCCTCACAACCAAGAATTGCTTCCCAGTATCCCACCTATCGTTGCCCTCTGGCACTGGGAAGGCATTCCCTCTTGTCCTGGTACTCCAGGACTTGTCCAGAGTCCCTCTCCAACGCAGCCTTGGCAGGGCTGACACCACATTTGCACAGGTCCAACTGCAGATGTAATGAATAGATTTTCCTATAGAAGGGAAGGAATCCAAAGGATTGCTATGCTCAGTGGGAGTAAGAAATTGCATTTTGCAAGTGCCAATTGCTTCCCCAGTGCTCTGTGCTGAGCTGACCGCAGGTAATTTCAGATGTAATGCTCACTTTATCCGTGGGATAAAAAAGAATTAACTAAAATCTTAGCACTACTGTGTGTTCCTTGAGAGAGAGCCAAGTCCAGCTCCCAGGACTTACAGGCAAATTAGTTTTAAAAGTCTGTAAAGGAATTTGGATTTGAAAGAATTGTGGAAGTCAAGTGCAGTGTCTCTGCAGAGAAGGGCTTGTGAGTGAAAAAGGGCATGGGTCTGGAGTCAGTGGTGGGTTAGGAATTGTGGAATGCCCGAATGGTTCGGGTGCTGCCCGGAGCAGGGAGGTGACGGGCTGCTGTCCCTGTGTCCCCAGCTCATGAGTGCCATCCAGAAGGGCCACGTGTCGGGGAGCAGGCTGGCCGTGCTGATGAAGAGCGCCGAGGAGAACCTGCGGCGCCGTGCGGCCATCCCCGTGGACCGCAGCGGCGGCGGCGTGTGAGCCCGCCCCACGGCTGCCCCAGGACATCCTGCTGAGGACATCCCAGTGCTGCTGCCCCTGGTGCCCAGAGCCTGTCCGTTGGCATAGCTCTTACAGAATACATTGGTGTGTTTGTCCTTGTCATTAATGATTTCCTTACCGCTCCGGTACGTGGCCTTTGGGTTAGGGGCTCTGCAGTCCCAGGGGTTTCTTAGCAAGAGCTCAGGAGTGCAGGCTGGGAGGGTTTGAATGCACACACGAGCACGTACTGCCTTGGTCATTAACTTTTCACATCTACCTTTGAAGCACAGTATGCTCCAAGTGAATCCTGCCTTTAAACGTGTTTAATTCTCCAAATACAAACCTGGTATCTCAAAGCTGCTGCTATGTCCTCAGCAAAGAGAACAGAGGAGAATCTGCTGTTCCAAATTGGAGATACTATCCCAAAAGGAACAAACCTGATACTTCCTGGAGTGGTGGTGATGGTGGAGAGCTGTCCTGAGCCTTCCAGGGGGCTGGATTTGCTCTGTTATTTCAGAGGTGCCCATACTTGGCCACACAAAAATAGCAGCTGGAAAACAAGACATCTTGATGAATCACCCAAGGTCATCATGGCCAGGCTTCGCGAACGAAGTTTTGGGAAGGGCTCTACCCCCGCTTGCTGCAAGCGCGCTGGTGGCTAAAAAGGCCAATGCGAGACAGGCAAGTCCGGTTGCAAAAG
Source organism: Grallaria varia (assembly GCA_013396735.1). Lineage (NCBI taxonomy): Eukaryota > Metazoa > Chordata > Aves > Passeriformes > Formicariidae > Grallaria > Grallaria varia. The sequence goes on along the minus strand of VWZG01009906.1, from coordinate 627,326 downwards.
GCACAGCAGAAAGTCTCCATAGGCGGTGTGGGTGAGGCACGGTTCTTCCTGCGTTGTCTTTTCTCCTCGAGACTGATTCTGCGTGTGTTCTCAAAGGAATCAGCAGCGTTATGGATGGGGTGTCTCCATGCCTCCCGATTGGAGGCCAGAGTGGACCATTGAGGGTAGTCAATGTGGCCAGGGCTAAGGTGTTGTTTCAGGGAGTCCTTGCATCTCCTCTTCAGGGCTTCTCTCTTGCGGCAGCCAGTGGCAAGTTCACCATAGAGCACAATCTTAGGGAGGTGGTGATCCTCCATCCTGGAGACGTGAGGTAATAATTTGGCTAAAAACTGGGGACAGCTTCCCTTCTCCTGTATTAACACAAATAACCGCCTTTAATAAGTGGCACTGTCTGGCAGGTGGTGCTTTGTGCTGTGAAAAAAAAGATAAAAGGTGCTTTATGCTAAAAAGTGCTTCAAGTTCGGGACAAACCCTGATGACATGTAGGATAGGGCAGATTTTGGTAGCACAACAGTCTTAATTAAAAAATGCTCAAATGCGGAGTGAAAAAGAAAAAACACAAAACACCACAAAGTTTGTCTTGCATTCCACTAATTCTTCTAGAAAAAGGGCTATTTTTCAGCAGATTAATGGAAAAACCAAAAGAAGGAGCCCTCACTGGAGCTGTTTCCAGCACTGCTGTACCTGTCTGTTGCCTTCCTGCTGCTGGATTGGGTCAAGATCAGGTGGGAGATTCCTGCCTGATGTAGAAAGAGGCAGGGAAAACCTGATTTATTGCTGGATTTGGCATCTGTTTTATTCCTAGAGTAGAAATAGCAATTTCCACCTCAAACCAAGCTTCACTTCCCAGGGGTCAGAATTTCTGATCAGTAAAATCTCTTGTATTTGACTGGTGTCATCACATTCACTGATGGAAAATAACAGGACAAGAGGGAAACAGCAAAGATTCCTTGGATGTTTTAACATGGAAAATTATTCCAGACACAAAAGGAGGTGCTGAGGAGTGGTGGGATGTAGCACAGTGAGTATAAATGTTGTGTTTGGCTGGAGACAGTCCTTTAAAAATATTAAAGATACAGGTGTTGAAAAATAATAGATACAAAAGAAAAAGGAAACAGAGCAAGGCTCATCTAAAATGAATTTTTAAAATAGTTCAGAGGGGTTTTGCATGCTAAATTCAGTTTTTTGATGCAGATACTGTTCAGGTTGTGGCTTTGTGTTTGGAGCTCTGTGCTGTGAACAGGGGCTGAGGCAGGAGGAGTTGGCGTATCTGACACCACAAGGATGTTTTAACGAACAAAGGGGTTTGTTCCTGTGATCCTGTAAACTTTTCCTTTTGAATTGTGTTCCAGAATATTCAGGTGAAGGATGGAATGTTTGGCTCAGCTTTGTATTTCTAAACCCACAGTAACAGATTCCACATATCCTGCAGAACTGAGGGAAGTGAATGTGTAACACACAGGTTGGTTTGGCTCAGTGAGCAAGGGAAGGGGTTTGGGATTCTACTATTACCAGTAATTTAAGGGAAAAAAAAACAAAGTAAAAGTCATGAGACCTTTTCCAGGCCACATAAAGAAAATATTTCCAATATTAAACAGCTTCAATGGTTTAAAGAGGAATCCCCCTCCACTCCTCTCTAACTGGCTTTGCTATATAATAATAATAAATAATAATAACCCTGGTTTACCTGGAAAGCAGGATTTTCTGTGTTGTACCCAAAGTATGCTCCTTGTTCTCTTGCTTTGCTAATCTTGCGTTGGGAATGTGGCTTTGGGATTCTCTTGTGTTTCTAATCTTGCATCTGGAATCATAGAATCATAGAATTGACTGGGTTGGAAAAGACCTCGGAGATCATCAAGTCCAACCCTTGGTCCAACTCCAGTCAGTTTCCCAGATCATGGCACTCAGTGCCACGTCCAATCTCAGTTTAAAAACCTCCAGGGATGGTGAATCCCCCACCTCTCTGGGCAGGCCATTCCAATGCCTGATCACTCTCTCTGGAAAGAATTTTTTTTAATATCCAACTTAAATTTCCCCTGGCAGAGCTTAAGCCCGTGCCCCCTTGTCCTGTTGCTGACTGCCTGGGAGAAGAGACCAACCCCCCCACCTGGCTATAACCTCCCTTCAGGTAGTTATAGAGAGTGATGAGGTCACTTCTGAGCCGCCTCTTCTCCAGACTAAACACCCCCAGCTCCCTCAGCCTCTCCCCATAGCACTTGTGTTCCAGTCCCTTCACCANGGTTATTGTGGCCAAAGTGCAGGACCCGGCACTTGGCCTTATTGAACTTCATCCCATTGGAATCAGCCCATCTCTCCAATCTATCCAGATCCCTCTGCAGAGCTCTCCTGCCCTCCAGCAGGTCAACTCTCCCTCCCAGCTTGGTGTCATCAGCAAATTTGCTGATGATGGTCTCAATGCCCTCATCTAAATCATCAATAAAGATGTTAAACAGGACTGGGCCCAACACTGACCCCTGGGGAACACCACTGGTGACCGGCCACCCGCTGGATGCAGCACCGTTCACCCTCACTCTCTGGGCCCGGCCCTCCAGCCAGCTCTTAACCCAACAGAGAGTGCCCCTTTCCAAGCCATGGGCTACCAGCTTTTCCAGGAGTATGTTATGGGAGACAGTGTCAAAGGCTTTGCTGAAGTCTAGATAGACCACATGAAGTCTAGATAGACCACATCCACAGCCTTCCCCTCAACCACCAGGTGGGTCGCTTGATCATAAAAGGAGATGGGGGTTAGACAGGACCTGCCCCTCCTAAACCCACGATGGCTGGGTCTGATCCCTTGTCTATCCTGAAGGTGCTGTGTGATTGCGCATGTGACTTTGGGATTCTCCTGGCTGTGGTGTCCTTGGACATGGGGTTGCTTTGCATCTCAGGCACTTTATGTCACACTCCTGCCCCCCTCTATGGCCCTGGAGTGACGAGGCAACTGCATATGTTCCTTCAACAGCTGAATCTCTACACGGAGAAATCTAAAGTATTTATTTATCGCTTCACTCTGTCTGCAGGAATGTTGGCTTTGTTGTTCGAGGATTTTTTAATGTGAATGTACTGTGGGTAGAGTTGTACAATGTCACCGCCTTGCTATGCTGATCCAGGGTGGAAAAGCAGGAATGGGATAATTTGGGGTGTTTTTTTTCTTTTTTTTTTTTTTTTTTCTGTGAGATGAGGCTTAGATTTCTGGATTTTCTGGGGTTATTTTGTGTCTTAAATAAACTGCACACCTGGGGGGGATCCATGCAGTGTGTGTGTCCATGTGTATAAATACATGTACAGACACTCACTGCAGGTTTACACGTGGCACTTACGTCTGTTGTCAGGTTCCTGTTGCAGCCTGGGCTGTTCAATGCTGTGTTTGAGACTGGGTTGTCATTTTTATAACTGTCTTGGTGTTTTCCTGCCGTTATTTATTACCTTTGATATCTGGAATGAGCTGCATGCGTTTATCGAGCAATAAGAAGATGTATTTAATGTGCCTTGTTTTTAACTGAGTAAGGACTGAGAGCATGCATCAATAAAACTGGTTAAAAACTCTCCTTTCACTGGCAGTTTGTTATGGCAGGTGCAAAAATTACTTGAATTCGCATTGAAAAATTTTCTTTGGGAAGGCAGAATGTTGGGATAGATATTTTGTTAAACAGCCCAGGTTTTCCCCACTTTCCCACGGAATTTAGGACTGGTTAGTTCCGAAGTGAAAATGAGGAGTTAACGCAGCATTTGGCATTCCTGGGAGGTGACAGGGTGAGGAATCCTGCACTGCCCTCCCAGGCTGGACTTGCAGCAGCCACCGGGATTTGGGTGGTGGGGGGAAATGCCAACCACGAGCAGTCCCTGCACATTGATGAGTTTGATCCTGACTGGAATCAATAGAAGTGAACGGGAGCGATTTCCTAATCCATTTGGATCATGCTATATGTCAGGTTTCCCGGGGTTGCCCTGTGTTGATGAATGTTCTGACAGAACATATCCATTTTCCCTGTCAGTAAACCAGCTATGCCATTATCAGGGTGAGCACAATCTTTGTAATCTCCAGATTATTTCGCAGGGTTTAATTTACACTTGTAGTAGGCGTATTCCACAAGTGCCACGGGGCTGTGCTGCTGCAGGGGCTGTGAAGGTGAAACCAGAGCGGCTCCCTTCATGCGGGGATGAACCAGAGCAGAGTGAAACTACAGAGATTATGGATTTTTCCCTACTCTGTGGTGGGTGAGTGATGTGTCACAAAATGTTTGCTGTAATCAGCCTTGTCCCAAATGTTTTGCAGCACTAAAATCGCCTTGGGTCACGCTCCTGACTTTGCTTCTGGAAGGAACAGGGGTTTTGGGGCTGTCCCTTCCTCCGGTGTCTCCACGGAATGGTCAGAAATTCAGATTTATTGCCCCTGGTGCGGCTGGTGCTCCACAGCCTGGTTAGAAATATGATGGGGAATATCACAGCAGCATTAATATTTCAGCGTTGGTGGCCGAGCCGGGTGTTTCCCGTGTCAGATGGGACTGATCGCATCCTTTATAGGAAACCCATCCGTGGGATGCGGCTGTGCTGCTCGCCCAGGCTCGCTGCCCCTCGAGGGAGAAGAGGGGAAGGGAGTTCGTGCTGTGGCTGCTGTGCCTCGAGGTGTCTCCCTGGTCTCCGTGTCCCAGCGGTCCCCAGTTTTCCTGGGGTGGCAGGAGGGGCCGGGATCCACCGGGATCGGCGCTGTCCGGCGGGGCTGGGGCAGCTCCCCGTGGCTCCGTGTGCCCAGGAGGGCACAGAGGGAATTGTGCCCCAGAGCTGGCTCCATGTGCCCAGGAGGGCACAGAGGGAATTGTGCCCCAGAGCTGGCTCCGTGTGCCAGGAGGGCACAGAGGGAATTGTGCCCCAGGGCTGGCTCCGCGTGTTCCCGCAGCGCTGGGCGAGCGGTGCCGGGCCGCCAGCTCATCCCGGAGGATGGATGCGAGCCGGGCGCTGCTGCCTGGAATAGCCGGGGGAGCTGCAGCTGGGGATTCACTGAGCTGCTCCCCAGCTTCTTCCTGCGCTTTGTCTGCCCTGAGGCAGCGCAGCCCATCCGGCTGCTCCGGGATGGGCTCAGAATTCCCACCCTTCCCCGGTGAGGGGTTTTCCCCGTGGCAGATCGATGTTCTGAGCAGAGCTGGGTGCACGTCACCCTCTCCTCCAGTGCCTTTATTTGCCTAAAAAAAGGCAAACTTGGCTCTGCCTCCCCAAATCCCTTGCTCTGTTTGTCCAACTGCTGCAGCTGGAGTTGAAGTGATCTGTAAAGCTGACACTGAGTGACAGAGCCAGGGTGGTGTCCCCGATGTGGGCCCCTGTCCCCCACCCCGGACAAACAGAGGGCTCTGCTGCCCTTGATTTGCTCTCCCAAAATGTTGCTCCGTTTATTTTGCACAGATTCATTTATTACTTTTGCATCTCTCCAATTAACTGATTTGCAATTCATTCCTATGCAAGCAGAGCTGTTCCTGTCCAAGTCGAGGAGCTGTAAATCTTGGATCTATTGAGCTGACAGGGGAATATATTTCATTTTTTCCCATGAATCATTTGCCATCCTTACTGCAGAAAAATGGCAAAATTATGGTGCACTATGTTTTCATAAATTACTGCTTTTCTCTCCCCCCCTACACCTCCCTAATTTTTAATTTCCTGGGAGGAAGGGGAGTGTGGGAACCCCGAGTAGCCAGGTGAACAGGGCTTGTTTCTCCCCAAATTGTCCAAAAATCTGCCTCATCTCTCTTAAATTGTGTATAGCACAACTAATACAGCTTTCATATGAATAAAAAAAAAAATAATTGCTAATGAAATTATTTTGGTGTGGTATTAAGAGTTAAATTGTGCTGAAGAAAGGAGGGAGCAGTAAGCAGGGATACTTCACTGGGATTTCCCACACACACCTTCTTTAGATTTCTGCTCTCTTGCATCAAAGTCTTGTAAACTGCAGAAAGGTCAGGATTTTTCTGATTTAGGAATATAAAAAGTTCATTATCTAAAACCCTAGAGGTTGCAGAACAACCTCTAAAATAGTGCCCATACTACTTATTTTGAAATCCTAGAAGAAAATATACATTTTCAACTTTAATTTGAGCTGGGTCACCAGTTCTGATTAGTAACTGCAGTAGCTCATTGCATCAGCAAAGGAGCTGGTTTATCCCTCAGTTTATCTTAAAATCAAGTTCTTCCTGGTTTTAAAAAAAAAAAAAAAACACCAAAACCACAAAAAACCCAAAAATGTTCATCACAGTAAGCTGTTAAATTGTTTTCAAAATTGACTATTTTTTAAATGGAGCTTATCCAGCTCTGGCAGTACTTCAGGTTGCACTGAACCATTAAATAAAAACCGGAGACAAAACGCCTTTGAAAAGGGTTAATTAGTTTTAATATTGATTTATTCCATATAGGGCAGTAATAGAGTAGAACATTTATTTCTGTTTTGGATCATTAAAACCAGTCTTTGGTTCCCGAACAATTTGTTTCTAATAAATAATTTTTAAAAATAGGACCAATTAGAGTAATTTGGGGTAATCTGTGATGTCGGCTGTTTTTTTAAAAAAAGGTGTAAGATGTTGATTTTGGTCGGGGTTGGTTTTACCGGGGTGTATCCGGGGCGCTCGGGGATGCCCAGCCTGGTACCCAGCCTGGTACCCAGCCAGCGGGGCGAGCAGGCGGGGGATGCCGGCCCGGAGCATCCCCGCCCCTCCCGCTCACCCGGTGCCAGCTCTGGGTGTCCCCCCGGGTTCGGGTGTCCCCCTCGGCTCTCCGGGTCCCCCCGGCCTCCTCCCTGCCCGGGCTGTCCCCCGGGCTGCGGCCGCCGCCGCGCTGGCCCGGTGCCGGTGCCGTTCCCGTTCCTGTGCTGCCCTCTCATGGAGCGCCGGCTCCTGGCACCGCCAGCGCTCCGGGCACCGCCAGCGCTCGGGGCAGTGCCGCGCTCCGGGCACCGCCAGCGCTCGGGGCAGTGCCAGCGCTCCGGGCACCGCCAGCGCTCCGGGC
>VWZG01009906.1:602951-617951 GCA_013396735.1 Grallaria varia | reverse complement strand
CAGCCTCTTTCCTCTGCATCCCACTGCTGTCTGTGTCATTTCACTCCTCAAGCATTCCCCGCCTCAGCCCCTTCCTAAAACTAGTGGTTCATTCTCATTTTTATTTTCAAGCACAATAATAGTTTTAATCGCCTATTGTTGCTGTTGGACACCTTGGCTGTGTCACAGCAATCTTTGTTCATTGATCTATTTGGAGTGAAGCAGGATGTTAATGATGGCTTATCCTTTGTGGTGTAACAAGTACCTTTTACTAATCCAACACTGTAAAAATAAAAAAAAAGTCCCCCTTTTCTCCCCCCCAGCCCCTAAAACAATCCCAGGCAGCGAGGGCAGTGTGTTGCTTGGGCTAAGGCTGGGCTGTTAGCTAAATTAAGCCATTGTGACTCAAAATCCTCCTTTAATAAGGTTCATGCTGTCTACAACTTCATCATTTTCTGCTGAATGATAATTACTTTATTCAATCATGTTCAAGGTTTTAGTGAAAGCTAGCATTGATTGATTAACTTCAATTACCATGCTTACATTTGCATAGATAAAAACTGCTTTTCAATTTGTGAGTGGCACGCTGGTGGAAACCCGGCGCTGGTATTTGCATTTCAATGTGGATAGCGAAGAATAAAGGTGGGAGAGAGGTCTGATCAGTGCTAAGCCCTTTCTGCTTCAGTGCTTGAGCATTTTTCCATAAACACTCCTGTTATGATGTTGGTTTGCTCGCGCCGCTCCCAGGGAACCGGGAGCATCCTGTTTACACGGCTCCGTGACAAGTGAGCAGAGTGGGGCGAGCAGAGCTGGAGTCAGAGCGTCCCACAGAGCTCAGAGAGTGTGGGTACTGGGGAGAGTGTTCCTGGGAATCACCCGGGGCAGTTACTGGGAATAACCCCGGGGAGTTACTGGGAATAACCCGGCGAAGTTCTTCCTTCACCAAACAAACTCCACATTCCTATGGAATCCTTGCCAGCAGCCCCTGTAGTCACTTGGCCTCAGCTCTTCACTGGCCTCTTCGCTCCCTGCCAGGTTTGGATGCAAAAACCTGCTTGTTAATTGAGGAGAGAGAGGGAAACCTTTGCGCTGCCCTTCCCGGGGGTGTTACTCCCAGACCCCCCCTTATCCCTGGGCAGCCACAGTGCTGGGCAGCGCCGCTCTCAGTGGCAGGTTGGTGGCCACGTACCCGTCCTGACGGGGTTCCCTCTCACTTGCCATCAGAAAGGAGGGTCTGGCCTCTGCAAGGACTTGTCCAGTTCAGTGGATCTGGCAAAGCCGAGGGCCAGGAGAAGAGATGCTGCTTAAAATCAAGGTAATGACTTGCACCTGTCACCCATCTCAGAGTGGGACAAGGAGATGGGTCTTGCTCAGGTTTCCTGTTTCAGGCAGGACATCAGTTTTGTGCAAATCTTCAGAATCAGCTTGAAAAGTGATTAACAGAATCACAAAACAGTTGGGGTTGGAAGGGACCTTAAAACCTGCCTCATTCCACCTCCTTCCACAAGGAACTTGCCCCAACAGTTCCCAGCTGTGAGCGAGATTTTGGCAGAAGAGCAGCCCAGGGCTTGGGGGTTTGGTTTGGGGTTTTCTTAATAGGAGGAAAAGGAACTGATTTAGGGGTTTCCCTTAGATTTGTTCTGGTTTGCATGCAAATATAACCAAGCAATTTAAAAAATAAAGCAACTGAAAAACTAAACAGCAGCTGTCCCATTAAGCCCAAAGGTGGAGAGCTTTTCTCAGGGGGAGGACACAACATTGACACCAACCCAGTACCAACCTGCACCACAGTAGCCCACAGGAATTCCTAAAACATTTGTTTTGCTTAGGTGACTGTTTAGAAGTGGCTCCCCTGCTCTGTCATACAGCTCAGGAAGTTTAAAAATATTACACATAGGAAAGAGGCGAGCACAGGCCGGTGGCTGCAGTTTGCAATTAACCCTTGTGGTGAGTGGACTTGGGTGGACATTTCTAGAATGCCCAAAATAAACGTAGGAAAAAGCCCTTCTCAGCCCCTTTTCGTTCAGTGCCTCAGCAGCTGGATGAGCACGGGTCCGTGGTCAGAGCCTTGGGACAGGGGGCAGGTGGTCCCTGACCTGCTGGTTTATTGTCCCTCTGAATATTTGCTTTAAATCCCTCAGAGGGAGCAGACAGACAAAACTCTGGCGTGTTCAACATCCCGATGACTTCACAATAGGAAGTCATCCGTTTGTTTTCCAGATCCTAATGCAACGGTTGCCATAAGAACACAAATTATGTGTACATTTTAATGCATCTATGCTTCATAATTATGCATGGTTGTGTGCTGTTATAATTGACATAAAATATAAAACAGGTCAAAGAGCAGCTATTAAAACTATTTTTCATTTTGCTTCCTGACAGCTCCCGAAATCAATGCCGACTGCATTTAATAGGACCATACAGGGAATGCAAAGATAGTTATATAATTTCAACCATATTAAAGCCTCCACAACTTGCAACCTAATTATTTCCTGCAGTGTCTTGTTGTGAGCTGCATTACTTTATTTGGACTGTGTTCAGTTTGAGATTAAACAATTGGGCTACATTAAATTAGCATGAAGGGGGAAAATCATAAAACTTTTGGATGTATTTCATAGGGGTCACTCTGTTAGGTTAAGAATTATCCCAGGAGCAATGATTTTCTGCCACTCAAGATAAAAAACAACGTTAGAATTGTGCTAATTCCATGCAGTTATTTTAATCACTGAAGTAAATTCTACCAAAGGGCTAAATTGTAGTTGTACCCTCTCTCTGATCACAGAATGGCAGAGAGAATAAAAGAAAGCTGCAGAAAAATGGATGAATTTATAGGAAAATAGAACCCCAGAATGGTTTGGGTTGGAATGACCGTAAAGCCCATCTTGTTCCACCCCCTCCCATGGACCGGGACAGCTTCCACTGGACCAGGTTGCTCCCAGCCCCGTCCAGCCTGGCACTGATCTCCCTGCTCTTGGTCCTGGTTGCATGAAGGCCAAGAACAGGGTCCAGCCCAGCTGCTTTCACTGGTTATTGATCATCTGGAGTGGTCGAGGGCTCCCAGTCCACTGCATCTGTTGGGTTTCTCTTGGAATCCAATCTGGGCTGCATTTTTTAACAAACCCTTTCAAAATTAGGTTTGGTGGGGACATCTCCTGGGGGCTGAGAAACACCCCTGGTCATATCTGGTGAGCTCTGCTGGCTCCTGCCCCAGAGCCTCTGCCCATCCCGTGTGTGGCAGCCAGGGTGAGACCCCAGCGTGCCGGGGTCCCCCGCAGGGCCCTGCTGCCCTGCCACTGGAGATGGGGGACCCAAAGGTAGCTGTCTGAGTGGGAGCTGTCTCTGTGGGGCCTGAGTGCAGCCAGTGCCAGGGGTGCCTGGCTGAGGGCTGTGGCTGCTGCGCCGCGCGGTGCCGTGTCGCCGATCCATCGGGGAGGCAGCGGCAGCACCTAATGACTGCTGGCACTCCTGTGCCTCCTGTGCTCATTCCAGTTAGAGCCTGGGTATTTCAGGGGGCTGCTAATGGGCTGGAGAGGCCCTTGCTGTTCTAGCTGACTGACTTGAGTCCAGGCTGTGGGTAGTGGATGAAAGTTATTGCCCAATTTGTGGTGTATGAGGAATAAGCTCAATCCCATTTGCCAAGGTAAAGACAGCCCCATCCCAGAGAGAACCATCGTAAATGGCCCTTGTTAGCAACTGGACAGGGAGCAAGAGGGCTGGAAGGGGATGAAGGTCAAGCTCAGCTGATTGAGCACGTTGGCTGTGGAGCATGGAAAGGTCTGTGGCTATTCTGTCTCTCTCCAACAGAACAAAGATCTTCCAGTCCCAGGAGAGATCTGTTGTGTTCCACTCCTAGTGCCTTTATTTGCATTTGGGTTCTTGCATCTGATGGCTTTCCTTTCTTGGGCAGTTTTCACAGCACATTCCCCATTTTGCACTTTTCCAGCTCCTCGTCTGCCCAGGAGAATAATGATCAGCCCCAGAGTCACTGGTTCCCCAGGTCCAAAGCAGTTACCTCGCTGGTGCCAGCAGAGAGACTTCCCAAGGTCTGTGAAATTCACAGCATCACTGGGGTTGGAAAAATCCTCCAGGATCATCCAGTCCAACCTGTGCCTGATGCCCACCTTGTCCCCCAGCCCAGAGCACTCAGTGCCACGGCCAGTCCTGCCTTGGGCACCTCCAGGGCTGGGCACTCCAAACCTCCCTGGGCAGTCCCTTCCAAGGCCTGCCCACCCTTTCCAGGAGGAAATTCCTCCTGATGTCCCACCTGCCCCTGCCCTGGCCCAGCCTGAGGCCATTCCCTCTCCTCCTGTTGCTGTTCCCTGGGAGCAGAGCCCAATCCCACCTGGATCCAACCTCCTTCCTGAAGCCTTGGAACATGGTGCTCAGTTTGGTGTCCCCAGTTCGGGAGCCTGAGCTGAGCTGAGCTTTGCTGAGCTGAGCTGAGCCCAGCTGCTGTGTAGGCTGGGGATTAGCTGGGCTTTGGCTGTTCTGTCCTCAAGCACAGCTTCACACTCCCAATCCTCTGAAGTGAAGATGGAGAAGCACATAAAAGCTTCGGATTCCATTACTGTAAAATGCATCAGAAAAGTGTTGAGCTCGGTAATTACCTTAATCCAACCGCAATAGTTGGTCACAGCACACATGAGATGAGCATCCAGAGTCAGATTTGAACACCCAGTCAACCCGAACAGAATTAGCTTGGCAATAGTGGACCAGATTTCTTAATTAGTTCTCAGTGACAAGAACATTTAATGTTTGCAAAAGTCAAGTGCAGATTCTCCAAGTCACCCAATCTGAGGAGGGTCCCTTGAGCCCGGGGGGGCTGTACCCTGCTGGTGGGGCAGCACTAAGGGCTGCCCTCACTTACTCCCCTCTCTCAGGGTCCCTTTAAACTTCCACAGACCCACAATAAAAAGTAATGGTAGGATTAACTTCGTAGTAATAACCCATTGCATTCAAAATACACATTTAACTCTAATTTTCATTGAACTACACAAAAGCTGAAAATATAATGGCCATTCCCAGGCAGCTGACGGCACATTTTAGTGCATTGTAATTGGCTCTCTTGGCTTGTTTCGGGTTAATAAAGGAGATGGGATTCATGAAAAAGCACCGTGGTCACTTAGCAATTGTTTAATTTGTGTAACGCTGGTTTTTGGGTTAGAAAATTATTGTTTTCCAGTAGTGTTAAATATTTATGGGATGCAATTGAGACACATGGCACAGGGCATGCTCCTGCTAAGCTCACAAATTAATAAGTTTCTGAAAAAAATAGAAATGCAAAATAGCATTTCAAGTGTAAAAAAACCCAAGTCCTCATCTTACAGAACATTTGCGTCGCTGAGGTTTTATGTTTTTGTGGGGGATGGAGAAATCCTTTGGCCCAGCAGAGGTGATCATGACCTTGCTGCCATTCAGGTTGGCCCGTCTGTGCAGGCTGGCAGAGATGGGTAAAAACTCGAGCTCCCTTGAGAATCTGCCCCCCTCCTTTGATTACCTGCGAAAAGAGAATGGTATGACCAGGAATTACCTTCACACTGGGCCAGAACTTTCCCTGGCAAAAGCTGTCCTGTCCTATCGGATGATACTGCCCCAATACAAAGAAGGATTTAGAGACTCTACCTTCTTCAGAACAATTTAAAAGAAAACCAACATGTGGAATTGCACATTTTGGGCAAGAGAGCAAATGTTACAGGCAGCAGGAAAAGGGAAAACTTCTAACATGTGTGAAGGAGAATTAAATTTAATTTGTCTCGTCTCTGGTACTTTATTTCTTAGGATTTTCCAGCTTTTAGAGAAATGGGGTAAAATGCAGACCATGGTGTGATGGGCTGTTATGTGGAGGAGTGGTAGGGTTGGGTTGGGGTTGGGTTGGGGTTGGGTTGGGGTTGGGTTGGGGTTGGGTGGAGTTATGTTGGGTCAAGTTTGCTTGGGTGGGTTTTTGGTTGGGGTGGGGTTGGGTTTTGGGTTGTGTGGGTTGTGAGTTATGTGGGTTGCTAGACGGGGGTGGTAAGAAGTCAGGGGTGGGAAGGTGGTGCCCAGACCATCCCTGCAGCACACACAGTGACCACGGCTCTGTGTCCAGCCCCTGCTGTCCCCACCCAGGCACCCCCAGCGCCCCTGGGCTCCAGCAGTGGGGAAAGCACCAGTGTTGGCAGGGCTTCTGCTGCCACCCACACAGAGAGGGCTCTGGGTGCCACAGACCTTCCTCTTTCCACAGCACGTCGGGCATTTCCAGTGCCCTGGGGGAGCCCTGGGGAACAGCCAGCCCCAGTGAGGTGGGAGGGCCGAGGGCAGGGATGGGAGATGCTTTACTGTGTTCACCGTGTGGGTCAGCAGCCCCAGCCAGCGGGATTTGCAGTGTTTGAGCAGGGCCTGGTGCAGGACTGGGTGCTGCCCACAGGTGCCCACCATGCCCACACCACAGTGGGGTGGGTGTGGGGGGTACTGAGAGCTTGGCATCCTCAGAACCTCCCCAGTGTGCCCGTGCTCTGTCTTCCAAGAGGAGCCTCCAGCCCAGCCTTGTGGAGGTCTCTCCACTGCAATTTGTGTTTCCCTGTTCACTCCCCACTCTGCACCAGTTCTGTGAAATGCCACAGCTCCCAGTCACACTCCTGGGAATGCTGCAGCTGAGCAGAGCGCGGGGCCCCGCGCGGCGGTGCCCTGGAATTATGACATCTTTTGTCAAAGGCATCCTCCAAAAAAATGCTGCAATTGCTGACGGAGAAATTAGATTGTCTTTTGAAGTAATATAACAGTGGTGCAATCTTTGCCTCGGTGACCCCTCTCATTTCCTGTGGGGTTGAAGCAGAGGCCTCCAATTTAAAACCTATTATACTCTGGGGAGGCTCTTCCACCTCTCAGCACCGACACCGCTGCCCTGTTATTTAACACTTGTTGGGCTGGCTTGGCATCACCTGCTAGTCCAGGGAGGGTGGGACAGGTCTGCTGCCTTCGCTGTACCCTGCCTTGGGCATCCCTCCTGCCAACCCACTGCATCACCAAATGATCAGCATTTACTGTTTTTAGCACAAACATGGGTGTGTTCAGTTTTCTAGAAGGAAAGTAATGGCACCTGGACTTCATGACAAGAGGAAGTGCCTGAAGGATGCACAGTTTCTCAGTGCTTGACAGGAGAAAGATGTCCTTAAGGACTCACTGCTTTTAGGCACAGGTCCTTATGCTGGCTGCCCCGGCTGGGCTGGGGCTTTGGAGGGGGCTGGAGATTGGAGATGAGATTGGAGCCTTACACATTTCACATGGGATGTGGAGCCTGCCAGTGCTGTCCCCAGATGTTTTTCCTGGCAGTGCAGCCTCCAGATGTTTTTCCATGGCAGCATCTTCTGTGTCTTGATCAAGAGGTGAGGTGGGTTCCAAAAAAGTGACCAAAAATCTCACCATCTTCCTAACTGGGCCGTGTAAACAGTGATCCCTTCTCAAGCTGGTGCACAGGGATGGGCAGTCACTGGGGCAGGAACTGGCCACTTTGGTTATGAGTTTTCCCAACGCCTGACACTCCAGCAGCTGTGACACATCCCTGCTTGGCTTTGCTGCTCCCACCCCTGTCCTGCAGGACAAGGGGAGGTGGCAATGTCCTGGGGTTGGGTTGTGTGGGACAGAGAGGTGGGACTATATGGGCTCACCGTGCCAGGACTGGGACCTGGGATGGAGCTGGAGCCCGTCCCACGGATTCTTCACGCCTGCAGCCAGGGTTTGCATTATGTTTTGGCTTCAGGTGAGGATATGGCACCCAACACCAGTAGGGTTGGTGGGACCTGCTCACCCTGGTGGCTGCACCTGACACCTGGACCCATTCCTGGGTGCCTGCCAGGTACAGTGATGTTAAACAATTCACAAAGGAAGGCCTATGCCCCCCAAGTGATGTCTCTCTAGGATAATACCCATAGTCATCCATCAAAGTGCCACTTGTTGTACCAGATCTGTGGCAGCGAGGCGAGAAAGGAGATGTTAATTAATGCTGTGAGGAGGACGGGTTTAAATAATGGATAGGAGGGGTGTCCAAGGTGTGCTGTGTTCTCAGCCTCAGCCCTGGTCATGAAATGGTATCATGCACGCTATTCCTTACCAGAAGGATGAGCAGAAATGGGAGTGGGATGGCTCACAAGGAGCCCCATCCCAGGGTCGCGTCCCTCTGGGTACCACCGGGGGGTTTGAGGTGGAGTTAGTGGGGGTTTGTGTGGGGTCTGAGGCTCCCAGGACATCCAGACCCCAGCTGGCCTCTTCCTCTCTGCCAGGGCCAGTTTCTTTGCCGGGGAGGAGCTGGGGCTGTGCTGCTTCCTGGGATTTTGTCTAAGAGCCATCCTGCTCATCAGGCTGTGACTGTCACATGTGCCTCAGCAGGAGGGTGTCCCCTTTAGCCGGGGTGTTGGTTGGCGTCACATGAAAGTCACTTCTGCCTTTTCCAGCCTCTCTTCTCTCACTTCCTCCCCTGAAATGCCGGGTCTGGGGGAGGAGGAAAACCCCATGGCACTGCCACCACCCCCACTGGTCTGCTGTCCCCGTCCCCACCAGCCCCTCACCATGTGGCTCCTCCAGCCTGTGGGGACAATGGAGAGGCAAAGCCCCTCCTGGAAGCTCAAACTTGGGAGCTGCTGCTGCATTTGGATGTGTTCCTGGGCACAGCATCCTGAAGGGACACTGGTGGTGGCAAAGACAGGCAGTTTTCTCCAGATACAAAAGAATTCAGGAGGAATTTCTGCCTGGAAAGGGTGGTCAGGCCTTGGCAGGGGCTGCCCAGGGAGGTTTGGAGTGCCCAGCCCTGGAGGTGCCCAAGGCAGGACTGGCCGTGGCACTGAGTGCTCTGGGCTGGGGGACAAGGTGGGCATCGGGCACAGGGTGGGCTCCGGGGGCTGGGAGGGCTTTGCCAACCCAAATGATCCTGTGACAGAACAAACCCACGTGAGCTCAGTGGTGCCAAACCCCAACCCATGTCCTGCCCCATGTCCTGCCACAGCCCACGGCCCTGCAGAGCCCTCCTGACGCTGCTGCCTTCGGGGACCACTTATTAGGACTCAAATATTAATAATGTAATTAGCTATAAATTAATTATGAAGGTTTTGATCCACTGAAGTCAATGACAAGTTTTTCCCTCTTCAGTGGCTGTGAGAGCAGCCCCAAACACATCACATCATGTTTGAATGTAAACCA
Source organism: Grallaria varia (assembly GCA_013396735.1). Taxonomy (NCBI): domain Eukaryota; kingdom Metazoa; phylum Chordata; class Aves; order Passeriformes; family Formicariidae; genus Grallaria; species Grallaria varia. Next base: position 608,804 of record VWZG01009906.1, on the reverse strand, counting down.
CAACACCCCTTAAAAGCAAAGGAGCGTAAGGAGGTGTGGAACTGCACCATCTGTGCTGGAAAACAGGGACATCAGCACAGACACAGGTGGGGAAAACATAACCAGAGTCCCTGCACTGAACTAACCATTGCTTTGGGCTTCAGTTTAGGGGTTTTGGCGTTTCAATAGACTAAAACTGTGGGGTTTGTTCTAAGCTAAAGTTTGCTCTTGGATGAAGTTTCCAGCCTGGTCTGGATGTGGAGAAGATGGAGCAGCAATGCCTGAGGGTAGGGCAGGCCCAGGGAAGGGAAGCTCCTGGATGGAGCATCAGGACTGGGGCTGCAGTGGCTGGACAGGCGGGGTCCAGCAGGGGCTGCACAGGGGACATGCTCCCCATGGTGACGGGGACACCTGCGGATGCTGCCCAGCCACTGGTGATGTCCTGTCACTCCAGCCCCATCTGCCGCCTCCTCGTCACACATATCATGGTCCCTGTCACAGAAGATGCTCTAGAGCAGGGGGTGCTCCCAGAGCCCTGCCTTCCCCCTTGCCAACATCATCCCCAGCACCAAGGGGAGGCTTGGTGGAGACAAGTCCCTGAGCACACGCCGAGCCCAAACCTCACCCCAGGAGCTCCTGTTTGCATGTGATGGGCAAATGATCAGCTTATCCCAGCCTTGTCACTCTCTGGTCCAGGCTGGAGTGGCGGGTGCTGCAGGGAGTGACTCTGCATGTGCCATGGCTGCTGTCACCCTGTCACCCTGTCACCGACCCCTCCTGCCTCCCTCCCACTGACTCACCTGGCTCCAGCAGTGCCTCCCTGCTTTTTCTGCTCAGCTAACTCAGCTCTGGTGTTTTCACAGCTCACATAACCTCCTCTCTGCCACAAACAAAAAAAAAAGAGAGGAAAGCCAGCCCTTTTAGTTCTCCCGAAGTAAATCATGGGGCAGACACTTTGGAGCACTTTGAGCAAACACTGAATCTTGACTGCATTGTGGAGTGTCTGTGAAGTCTGGCCAGCAAGAAAAAAATAAAATAATCTGATTTTGCCACAAAATCATCATAAATCAAAATCAGATAGAAACCTCACCATTCTTCCCACAGCCTCATTTAATTCCCCTCTGTGCTGTCAACGCTTACGTACAAGCATTGGGAAAAAGTTGTAAGTGTTGTGATGAGTGCAAATAACTTGTCACTGCTTCAGTCCTGATTCATTCTGAGAGTTTTCAATGTTCTGCTGTTAGGAGTCATCCTTCCTCTCCCTTGGCAGGTGAGTGGCAGCCCTGTGATGCCACGCTCCTGGCGCTCGCTCCCTGTGTTTGCTGCCTGTTGCCATGACAGTGATGCTTCTCCAACAGCCATAAACAAACCTCGTTCAAAAGAACAAACCCCAAACAATCTCTAATTAAATTAAAATTTGACAGTGAAAATAATGTTTTCTCTCTAAGTGTCCCCTTTGTCCTGAGCCATTGGCCATGTCTGCCCTGACACTGCTGTCACCCATCCCTCAGCTACAGCCTTCTGCACCGTGTTTCCTCACCCACTTCTGATCACATCTGCAGCTGCTGAGGAGGTGTCAGGTTTTCTATAAATAAAACAAGTTCCTGAGGAGTGCGAGTGCTGAGAAACACCCAGGCAGACGCCAGCAATAGCGCCCACTGGCTGTGGAGCAATGGGGGTCCAAGCCCACCTGCACCCCTCTGCCTTCTGAACCTCCAAACCAAGCTGTGGCGTGTCCCTTGTCACCGTGGTGGGAGTGTGCAGCCCCCCGGGTTCCTGGGAGGCTCCTGGGCGAGGGCAGAGGAGCGCTGTGCCCCCTGGCAAACCCTGCCCTGGCTGCAGCCTGTGAAGGGCTGTGGGGCAGGGGGGCACAGAGGGTGTTCTGGGAGAGGGTCCCCCTGCCCGCACCCTCAGCTGTCCCTGAGCATCACAGCAGCTGGGCAGACCCTGCTCGCCCTTAGTGCCCATTTTTGAGCAACCCTCCTGCCCAGCCTGTCCCCCCATGGCAGGTCCCACCTCTGGGATCTCTGATCCCACCTCCCACTGCTCTCTGGGCACCAAACCCACCACAGAGCTCGGCCCTACCAGGGGAACCGCGTGGGGGTCAGGCTCTTCTCCCAGGTAACAAGTGACAGGGCAAGAGGAATTGTCCCCCAGTTGTGCCAGGGGAGGTTTCAATTGGATATTAGGGAAAATTCCTTCCTGGAAAGGACTGCTCAGCCCTGGCACAGCTGCAGGGATTTAAAAGTCATGTGGATGTGGCAACTGGGGACATGGGTCAGTGGTGGCCTGGGCAGTGGTGGGGAAATGGTTGGGCTCGATGGTCTGAGAGGGCTTTTCCAACCCAAACCACTCCATGACTGTACCTGTGAGCCCCTGCAGCATCCCACTGCCAGCTGTGACCCCCCTCGCTGGCCCTTCACCCCCACCAGCCTCAGAGTTCTGCCTCTGAAGATCATTAATCATAGATATAATTTAATGACAGCTGGGTCGTGTCCTGCTAACTAAGTACACCTTGTTTGCCTCAAAATGCTAATGGCTCCTCTGAATCATTAATGAGGGACAATTGGTACGGAGCCTAATAATCGTGTGTGGTCTAGTTACAGATTTATTCATAGGAACACGAGTCCTTTGTCATGGTAAAAAGCAGCAAAGTCGGGTTGTGCAGCACAACACACCAGCTCTGAGTGCGTGCACATCAAAATAGCTGGGGCACAGTTTTCCAGGAAAAATGTGTGATCTGTGTCTGCTGCTCTTGGCGCTGATTAGATGGCACTTCACCCTTCAGGTCATCTCGTTCCTTCCAATGGAAATATTAGTGAAATTACATATTTTTCAACCTGGGCAAGAGTTGCCTGGTGGGTATCAGCATGTCGGGGCACCTCCAGCGATGGCACCCAGCGATGGCACCCCGCGATGGGACCCAGCGATGGCACCCAGGGAGGGCACCCAGCGATGGCACCCAGGGAGGGCACCCAGCGATGGCACCCAGGGAGGGCACCCAGCAATGGCACCCAGCGATGGCACCCAGGGAGGGCACCTAGCGATGGCACCCAGCGATGGCACCCAGGGAGGGCACCCAGGGATGGCACCCAGCGATGGCACCCAGGGAGGGCACCCAGGGAGGGCACCCAGCGATGGCACCCAGCAATGGCACCCAGGGAGGGCACCCAGCGATGGCACCCAGGGATGGCACCCAGGGATGGCACCCAGGGAGGGCGCCCAGGGAGGGCACCCAGGGATGGCACCCAGAAATGGCACCCAGGAGGGCACCCAGGGATGGCACCCAGGGAGGGCACCGCTGCCCACACAGGGACCCTCAGGCTCCAGAAGAGCCGCCTTGGGATGTCCTGCACAGCACCGGCCTCGTGCTCGCTGCTTTGGTGTGAATCCCACGGAAACAGAGCACGTGGGTTTCCCTGGCACTGCCCACACCCCCGGGGCTGCCCCGCTCCCGCTCAGGGCATCGCCCACCCGAGGTCCCCATCCCTCGCCAGCAGAGAACAGGAAACCTCGCCTTTATTTCCCACACTGTTGCTTTGTGTTTAACTTCCAGGCAGCAGATCCAAACCTCTCCCCACGCAGACACAGCCCCGGCACCACAGCCCTGCTGTGACCACGCGGCTCGGTCCCTGCTGGGGACAGAGGGGGACAAAGGTCCTGTCTGCCCAGGGGACAAAGGTCCCGTCTGCCCACGGGACACGCTCCAGGTACCCACATCCCGACCCCTGGGGCCGGTCCAGGTGGGCACCGGCAGTGGCTGCAGGACCAGGGGATGTGGCAGCTCCAGGTGGGCACCGGCAGTGGCTGCAGGACCAGGGGATGTGGCAGCTCCTGGCACCCGTTTGGCCCCTCTCAGGCATCCCGTCCACGCTCCCTCTGCCAGGGGGCCCTGCCAGCCCACCCTGTGCCCTGCAAAGGCCTCACATTTCCACACTGTGCTGCCAGGGCACCCGTCCTGTGTCCCAGGTGACTTCTGGGCTCTGTGCTCCTGCTCACACCAAGCAGGAGCCTCCCGGGCTTCCCCTGGTGTGTCCCCCCTGCTGCTGCTGCTGCGGCAGAAGTGGGCAATGAGGAGGCTCCTCTGGAGCCAGGGGAAGGCAGGTGGGATCCCAGCCTGTGCTAAATCCCTGGGATAACAGCAAAGAGGGGATGGATTCCTGTCCCTGAGCAGCAGAACAAGCAGCATGGAGCCAGGGCTGGGGTTTAAAACCCACACGGGCACATGCAGACCTGCTTGTCTGTGTTTTCCGCGGCCATTTGAAATCCACAGCTGCTCCCTGGGATCTTGATGTCTGGAGGATGCGGGAGGGAAGGGGACAGGAGCATGGCTGGGATGTCACAGGTGGTGGAGGTGGGGATGGGGCTGAGCCTGGCTCTCAGGGAAGGTGGGCTGCAGAAGTAAAAAGCTGGGTCTTCAGCAGGAATTACAATATCCTGGTGGCATTTTTTGCCACAAGAATTCAGATATTTGGTAGCTTCATCTGGTAGCAAAAATTTAGATACCAAAATGAACTGCAATAATCTTATTAATGGGCCTTTTCACCTCCTTTGAGCCCTGACTTTGCAGAGGCAGAACTCGAGCAGGTGGGTCAGATCTGACTCTTACCCTTACTCCATACTTGGGCAGAATCCAACAGTGACAGAAGGCAGGGAAGGGCCTCTGGATGGAGAATCCAGCCAGGCAGGGCTTTGACGGAGCCACGGGCCATTCTGGATGTGGAGAGCAAGGGGCTGATCCAGAGGGATGCTCCCTGAAGGCTGTCCCTGCAGGGCACTCTCTGGGGCACAGGGTGTCCAGCCTCGCCCTCTTTGCTGCCCCAGAGGTGGGAGAGCCCCAGGGCTGTGCCAGCCTGGAAAGGTCTCCAGTCTGTGGCCATGGACACGTCCCAGAGCTGGGACACAACCTTCTGGCCCAGGGTGCACGTTCTAGTTCAGGGGCTGAGCTGAACACTGGCATAAAATCAGTTCTATTTGGGACAGCAGGAAAATTCCTTGATTTTTTTTTTCCCCCTCAGCTCTGTTTGGGTTTGGCTGAACAGTCCATCCATCGAATAGCTGAAATCCTTCTGCTTTATGTTTTCTCCTCTCTGTATTTGCCCTGAGCTGAATTTGTCAAGTGGTTGGCAAATAATTTTGGCTGTTGAAAATTTTCTTCTTTTCCATCCATGAATCCATCCTCCTGCAAAACTGCTCATTCCACCTGTCAGTTTCCCTTTTCAGGATCAATTCTCCTTTTTCACTTGGCCTGAGTCTGGAGAAGTGTCCATCCATCCTACGTCAGAATTTTTGGTCTTTCCTTGAGCTGAAAGGATCAAACATTGTTTTCCGGGGAGCCTGTGGCTGAGCTGGAGCCAAGGCTCCACCAAGCTGAATAAATGCTGAGGAAAATCAGTGAATAGGAAAATAATGGAGTGATCCAGAATTTATAGCACATCTTAGAAACACCTCAATAAATTCCAGGATCCTCTCTGCATCAAAGATGAAGAGTTTCAAGGAATCTGACATAGAAATCATGTTCTTAAAAATCTGCTGTTTCTCTAAATAATCAAAATACTTCTTTTTTTAATTATGCAAATTAAAGTTGCCAAGGAACAATTGCTTTATTAGACCAGTTGCTACTGACCTAATAAATTATTTTGAATATTTTTCACAGGAAATTGATTTAATTGAAGCTTTTGTTAGTCCCTGCAAATGCACTCGGTTCATGCCACAGCACCCAGGAATTTATAAATGGGCTCAGAGTGTTGTTCAGGCACCAGAAAATAAACCTCCGAGCTATTTACTACCTCCATGATATATAAAGTTTGCAGTTTTGATTTTGTGTGATTATGTTCAGCAATGGTGACCTTTAGAGGCAACAATATTGAAGTG